>WNWK01007425.1:0-94333 GCA_009830355.1 Cherax destructor | reverse complement strand
TACGATATATATATACAGTGGTACTCGACTTATGATGGTCCCCAAACACACCCTTTTATGTAAGTTTATTTTTTTAAATGCTTTTGTAAGTGTACTTTTAGGGGTCTAAACAGACTTGTCTATTTTACATTATTTCTTAAGGAGATAAATTCGTTTGGTAATGGCACTTGAACAGCATTCTGGAATGAAAAAATATCGTAAGTCGAGGTACCACTGTATATATATATACAGTGGACCCTCGGTTTTCGCCGAAAATTCTTTCCAGAATGCTGCTCAAGTGCCATTACCGAACGAATTTACTTCCTTAAGAAATAATGTCACGTAGGTTAGTCTATTTCAGACCCCCAAAAATACACTTGCAAAAGCACTTACGAAAATACACTTACATAAATGTTTGAGTTTGGAGATGACCGAAAACCGAGGGACCACTGTATATATATCGTAAACCGAGGTACCACTGTATATACAGCAGACCCCCGGTTAACGATGGTCTCTGAACTCGCCCTTTTATGTAAGTTTATTTTTGTAAGTGCTTTTGTAAGTGTAGTTTTGGGGGTCTAAAAGGACTAATCTAATTTACATTATTCCTTATGGGAATAAATTCATTCGGTAATGACACTTGAACAGCATTCTTGAACGAAAAAATATCGTTAACCGGGGGTTCACTGTATATATACAGTGGACCCCCGAGTAACGTAAAAACTTCATTCCAGAAGCCATTACCGAACGAATTTACTCCCTTAAGGAATAATGTCACATAGGTTAGTCTATTTCAGACCCTCAAAAATACACTTCCACAAGCACTTACAATATTATACTTACATAATTGTACGATTTCTGGGGTGTTCGTTACTCGGGTCCACTGTATATATATATATATAATATTTATTTTGTGTGTGCAAGTGCGTATGTACTGTTTGTATAAATCTGGCCATATGCAAACACCTTAGAGCAAGCTCCAGCTTGTTGTGCAGCAGAATGGTGTAAAAACTAGATGCCTTCGAGCCAGTCAGTGATCCAGAGAGGTATTCCTCGTTTATCACATACTCAGCTCCCTGTTTGACAGTACATAGCTGTTGTATCTCAAAACCCACTAAAGGTAGAGGAGCTGCAGCTCAACTCCTTCAAAAGACCTAGTAGGAGCTCAATCCTCCTAAGAGGTTTGGGAGCTGAAAATGAACACTTTCCAGTTTAAAGTACTCTAGCTTAAAATACTCAAGAAACCTAGAACCTGTAGTACAATACCCTCAAAATGCCCAGTTGTAAAACAACAATTTCAGAGGCATAGAAGCTAAATTTAACCCAATGAAAGACTGAAAACATTTATACATTCAGACTCATAAAATCAAGACAGCATGAAGACAATACTACAGTGGTCCCTCGGTTTTTGTGCATCTCCAAACTCGAACATTTATGTAACCGTATTTTCGTAAGTGCTGTTGCAAGTGTATTTTTGGGGGTCTGAAATAGACTAACCTACATGACATTATTTCTTAAGGAAGTAAATTCGTTCGGTAATGGCACTTGAGCAGCATTCTGGAACGAATTTTCGGCGAAAACCGAGGGACCACTGTACTTAGTCTGCTACCAACGAACACTAAGCTAAATTTGTCAAACTTCAACACACTATAAAATGTAAGTCTTCATTTATTTTTCAGTTTTCCATGTGTAGTTATAATCAGGTTTTAATGCTCTACAATTCTGCAAGAAAACATATACAGTGGAACTCCGGTTTTCGTACGGTCCGAATATCGTACAATTCGGATTTAGAACAGTTTTTTGGGCGAAATTTTGGTCCGGATTTTGTACCTTCATCCGGAAATCGTACGTATCAGACGCGTCTGCCCGCCCCAGGACGCCACCACTCTCATGCGTATGTGTCTCAGTCTGGCTCTGTCACTGGTTGAGTGAGCATTCATCCGAAACATTTTGCTATTTGTGTGCTTTATTGATTGTGACTGCGAAATAAGCCACCATTAGCCCAAAGAAAGTTAATAGTGCTAGCCCTTTGGTAAAGGTGAGAAACACGATAGAATTCAAGAAAGAGATTCGAAGATGTGGAGAAATTGTTGTTGGTGTGGATCAACGAAAAACAGTTAACGGGAGATAGTGACCTCGGACACTGAACTGACCCTAAGAGAGTTCTGGAGGGATCACTTCAATATCCTTGGCAGGAAGTGACTTCCAGGACTTTGAACTCTGCTTGGAGAAATTTGTGGCCAGAATGTGTCCAAGAGAAGGATTTTGAAGGGTTTGAGGCTGACCCTGTCGACCCTACGCCTGTTGTGGAATCTATTGTGTCTGTGGGGAAGTTCATGGGGTTGGATGTGAGTGGCCAGGATGTGGAAGAGTTGGTGGAGGACCACAGGGAAGAGCTAACCACTGAAGAGCTGCAAGACCTTCATCTGGAACAGCAACAGACCACAGCTGAGGAAATTGCTTCAGAAAAGGAGGAAGAGAGAGGGGAGAAGGTGCCTTCTTCAGTGATTAAGGACATGTGTGCAAAGTGGAATGAGTTGCAAACTTTTGTTGAAAAATATCACCCTGACCAAGCTGATACAAGCTGTATCTGCAACATGTTCAGTGACAATATCTTGTCCCATTTTAGGCAAATCTTAGAGACACCAGAAACAGAGCTCTCTGGACAGATTTTTAGTGTGACAGGGGTCCAGTGCCAGTAAAGGACAAAGAAGGGAAGTAACCCCAGAGAGTGCTTTGATACGTGAAGTCCTTATGGAGGGGGATTTCCCTTCCAAACAAAAACCTCAACTCCCTCTTCCCTCCTCGCCTTCTTCAATATGCCAACAAGAGTCTTCAATAAAGGTATGTAATGTTCGTTTATCATTAAAATTAGTCATTTATATTTATTTCTCATTGTTTTCTGTATGTAAAACTATAGTTATTCTTTAAAAAATGTATTTTTTGTTAATATTTTTGGGTGTCTGAAACGGATTAATTGTATTTACATTATTTCTTATGGGAAATATTACTTTGGTTTTCATATGTTTTGAATTTAGGCCGGCCTTCTGGAACGGATTAAGTACGAAATCCGGGGTTCCACTGTATTGTTTTTCGAAAAAATGACCACAGCAAGGCTGCCACAACTGTCAACAAGAATTTAAGGGGTAATTCACACCTAAACTATGTAATAAAACAATCCTGGTCACAGACCAGGCCATGGGGGCATTGACCCCCAAACCCCTCTCTAGGTATACTTTAAGTATGATATACCAATGTTGAAATTTTGAAGCTGATCTGAAGAGGCATTCTCAAATTACACTGAAACAAATATCCCAATTAAATTGGCAAATTGGCCACTACACAGATCAAAACCAATTCAAATATTCCTGTATGTTACTCCAGCATTGAAAGTTCGAAGCTGATCATCAGATTATTTTCCAGTTTTTAGGACACCACTATTCCAATTTATTTAATACAATTTGTAAACTGGGAATTAGCCTAATAATATGGCAGACCTTTTGGAAAAAAAGACAAATATGCACTGATTAAGACATTTAATAAGGACACGTTTTACCATGAGTGGCTTCAGTCCTAATGGTCTCTTTCTACAACCTCTAAGCATTAACCTTCTAATTAAACCAATGCAAATCTTCCTTGAGCAAATTACACCAGCATTGAAAGTTGATCAGAGGAGACAATATACAGTTAGGAAAGTGGCAAATTTACACCTACATTGTCTAAAACTTAGTGAACCTTCTTTTCAGTAGTGGCAGCATCAACTGGGGCTTGGGGGGCATCAGCCCCCACAAAATTACCTCAGCCCCCAAATAGAGAGTAATAATAATACTGTTTCAAAACAACTCTTAGCCCTCGTTCCAACCAGACTGCTACCCCAAAGCCTCCCCCCATCCACACTGAAATTCTGGCACTGCTACTGCCTTTTAGGTTGGTGCAGTAGCGTTGAAAGCAATAAGCTTATCGTAAGTTCTCGGGTTATCACACAGGAACCCTTGTGATAATTTAGTGTATAAAATTGGTACCTATACAGCCCTATAACTACTCAAACCTTCCTCTAAGATGAACTGGTACGTATTAAAAATTTAAAGCCAGTTAGAAGTATACTCACTTAATTAATGTGAAAACCACAGAAGAAAAAGAAATCCAGCAATCAATATAAATATCCCCATTTGGGAAATGCCTAGTAATGTACAAAAACAAATCAAGAACATAACTTCATTAGACCCACGGGGGACTAAACAATTCTTACCTTGCTGCACCAACATCAACTCCTCCAGGGTATCCTTACCTAGAAAATAAAACAATAAATTAATGACAGTTAATTATCTGGTACCATCCCACTGCAGTGTTTACCATAATTATCAGTGTAAACACGAAGCGCTTATCAACTGAGAGGGTAAACTAAGACAAGGAGAATCACAACTCAAAAAGTACATGATTCAAGGCATAAAATATTCAAATTTCACAAATTATTTGTCAATGAAATTGTGTAACAATGAAAACTGCTTTAAATTCATTTTTTCCAAAGTTACTTAGCTAATTCACTTTGCATGATAACAGCAACATAATTAAGAAACAAAACCAACAAACCAATCTTTACCTTCTATTTTTTTTTAGTACAGTATAACTGAGCTGAGGATATCAGTCACCACCCTCGATAATATTCAATCTCAAATTGTGAAGCACATGGCAGTCACAATCAACAAAAATACAGTACAGTAGGGCCCCACTTATACGGCAGGTTAGGTTCCAGGCTACCGCCGTAAAGTGGAACACCCTTTTTTTTATTTTTTTTTTTCATCTCTCTTTCTCTCTCTCTCTTTCACTTATAAATGCATATAAATACTAGATAACAAGTTTACACTAACATATATTAAGTTAGCAGTAGAACTAGGAATTAAAAAACAATAAAAAAGTAAAATACACATATACATACAGTGGAACCCTTTGTTTCGGCCGTAATCCGTTCCAGGAGCTAGGAATAAAGGTTGAAGCGGCCGAAAGTCAAAGCAATATTTCCCATAAGAAATAATGTAAATACAATTAATCCATTCCAGATACCCAAAAATATTCACAAAAAATTCATTTTTTAAAGATTAACTATAGTTTTACATACACACAGTACATATAAATATATATAAAGTAATAAATTTATAATTAAACATTTAAATAAACATATAAAATAACATTTACTTACCTTTATTGAAGAGACTTGCTGGCATCTGGAAGATAGGGAGGAGGAGAGGGGGAGGGAGCACTCATTGTTTGGAAGGAAAATCCCCCTCCACAAGGACTTCAGGTAACAAGTCCCTCTCTGGGGGTTACTTCCCTTCTTTGTCTTTTAATGCCACTAGGACCAATTTGAGAGTCACTAGACCCCTGTCGCACAAAATAACTGTCATGAGTGCTCTGTTTCTGGTGCCTGTTTAAGATGTCCCTAAAATGGGACATTGTTTTGTCACTGAACATGTTGCAGAGATGGGTTGTTTCAGCTTGCTCAGGGTGGTATTTCTCCACGAAACTTTGTAACTTACTCCACATTCCACACATGTCCTTAACCCTTTGGGGGTCCAAGGACCCTCTCCGAAACTCGTTCTCAGGGTCCAATATGAGGATGAGACATTGACAGGGATATAAGCCACAGTGCTGTGTCTTCCTTTGCAGATGACACCCGAATCTGTATGACAGTGTCCACCGTTGAAGACACTGCAAGACTCCAAGCAGACATAAACCAAATCTTTAAATGGGCTGCAGAAAACAATATGAAGTTCAATGATGAGAAATTTCAATTACTCAGATACGGAAAACGTGAAGAAATTAAAATCTCATCGGAGTACAAAACTAATTCCAACCACACAATAGAGCGAAAAACTAATGTCAAAGACCTGGGAGTGATCATGTCAGAGGATCTCACCTTCAAGGACCATAACAATGTAGCAATTGCATCTGCTCGAAAAATGACAGGATGGATAATGAGAACCTTCAAAACCAGGGATGCCAAGCCCATGTTGACACTTTACAGATCGATTGTTCTATCTAGGCTGGAATATTGCTGCACACTAACTGCACCTTTCAAGGCGGGTGAAATTGCTGACCTTGAAAATGTGCAGAGAACCTTCACCGCACGCATAAGTGCGATAAACCACCTCAACTACTGGGAACGCTTGAAGTTCCTAAACCTGTACTCTCTAGACAACTGCATTTTCTCCGGTGTCTCCATTTATTTGCTCTACAATATTTCTCATTCCATGTTTTTGTTTATGCTCATTCATCTGTGTATAACATTTTGCTATTGTTTATGATCTTGTCATTGAGTGCATTATCAGTTCCTGCCAATTAATTTTCAAGAACCTGCTTATTTACCAATAACTGCAATAATTACCTGTGAAATCCCATACTTTTGAACCAGTATTTTCTTGTCAAGTTTTTGTTTTGTGTCAGTGTACACTCAGTGAACCCCTGTTAATTTTTTTTGCTCCTATTATTATTGACTTTTAATATTTTGCATTTTATTAATTTTATTTTGTGTGAAATTTAGTAATTCTTGATAAAGTAATTTTTTGTGATTTTTAGTGCCATTGCATACTCTGCTCATATCATTTGTTTTGTCACCTTACCTTGCTGCAAGTGAATTCATATTTTTGCATACCTAAGTGCAACTGCCAGCACCTGCATCCCTTTGCTGTGTGTTGAGCAAGCCTGCACCACAGTACAGCTTGTGTAATACCTGATTTAATTTAATTTGTGCAACTTTTACAATTTTTGCTGCCATTCCTTCAGTTCAATTCCTTATTATAAAATTTTGTTGTCAGTTTTCTTTTGCCATTGCTAGATTACCTCTGCATTTTGTTTTTGTGAACACCTCAGCAGTTAATTCACTTATACCCATATTTTACTTTGAGTTTCAGAGCGTACTATTTTTTATTTTTGTTGAAATTCATACATTGTTGTACAAAATAAGCAGTTATCAAGTAACACCATGTTGTGTCCTCTCTGACTCTGTGCTGAGTTATAGCTGATTGCGTACCATTTCTTGCTCTGCTCTGTTTCCCTTTCTTCGTGACCTGTTTTGAGCTTGAATAGTTGATGTCATGGCTAAGACACGCAGTGGCCGTCCCGCTAGTCCAGCTTCTGCCGCCGCTGGCTATGATGCCCCTGGTGTCGGGACCAATCGGGGGGAGAGCGAAGCTCTCCCAACAGTTGGTCAGGCAGTGGCCCATATCTCAAGTGCGAGTGCTATAGCTAGTCGTTCCAACCCGTCCCTCCTGTTCGACTGTCGGTCAGGTATGTTAGAGACATGGTTACAATCTGTTGAGATGGCGGTTAAAGCAAGACATGATTCCCCCACTGATGAGCAGTACATCAATGCCGCAGCTGCTGCGGTGGACCTGACAAAAAGTGATATCAGTTCCTTCGTGCATTTAAACAGAGTTTGCGATTTGGAGTCTTGGCCCTCGCTTAACCCTTTCAGGGTCCATGCCGTAGTTCTATGGCTTTGAGTTCAGGGTCCAAACCGTAGATCTACGTCATGAGCTCAGCTCACTCAGATAAGATTTGAGCGGTATATTTGGGCCTAGATATGAAAGAATACATCTGTGTAGTAAGTGTGCACCACATAAAACAAATCCTGCAGCACACAGTGCATAATGGGAGAAAAAAACTGAAACCGTAATTTTCGATTAAAACAGCGACTTTGCAGTGTTTTTTCGTATACTTTTTATAGTTGTATTTGCAATTTCTTGGTCTCATTTGATAGAATGGAAGATATATTACAGATATAGAGATAATTTTGATTGGTTTTATTACTGGAAATGGCTTGAAACTGAGCTCAAAATAGCGGAAATGTTAAATTTTTGCTGATGTTCAAGAGTAAACAAATGACCTCACACGTCTAATACACGCCAGCTGGTGGGTCTAATATACGTTCACAAATATGGTGATATTATTTGTACAATTATTACAATATTGCATAACAGTAAATCTTTCATATTTTGGTTTGAATAAAAATTCATTATGTGAATAAAAAATAAAAATGGAATTCATTTGTAAAGACTGAAAACATAACTAATGAACAGAGGAAATGTTAGTTTAGTGCCAGGAATGCCTGCATTGTTTATTCTGCACCCTATTTTGAAATTGGAATATTTTGAACTTTGAGTTAAATTGGCTAAATTACCAATTTCCAATCACTTTATTTTGTAGTTGAAACAGTTGACTGGGCGATTTCTTGTGCTCAATCGATAGAATAGAAGTAATACTAGTGAAATAGCTAAGAATTTGGTCGACTGGAATAATGTAATTGGCCTAAAATGGGAGTCAAAGTCAGCAAAATCGCCGATGCGTAAATATCGCTGACACATCAAAATTCGCGAGAGCATAATTTCGTTAATTTTCAATCAAATTTCATACTTTTTGTTTTATTACCTTCAGAAAAAGATTCTCTACCATTTCATAAGAAAAAATAAGAATTTTTTTTTTTAAATTCTTGGACACTGGCACACCCCTTCCAAAAATGGCCTTGGACCCTGAAAGAGTTACGACCATGGAAGACCTTAAGATCCGCTTAGATCCAGCTAAGTGGAAAGCGGATTTTAATGGAGTGGATGTGCCCTTCTGGGGTGTACGCTTAGGATCCACTACATATGTGCCACTCCATCTCTGAGTACATTAAGTGCTTGGAATCATTGGAAACCCATGGTTTCCATTGCATGTTCTCCCCGAGGTCGGCCTCTTGTCCTGACCAACCTCGTAAGAGAGCTCGTTTCTCATCACCTCCTGGCCATCAGCGCTCAGTTACCAGTGAAACCCAGTCTGGGGACGCCCATTCTGACCTTTACTCTAACTCTCGCACTGATGTAGAGGATGACAGTTGTCAAGCCGCAGTCTCCCTGTCGGCAGGCGACTGTCTGACTCGTGCCATGGCATGAGTGAGCAGAGTTACTGCCTGTACAAAGTATGACGTCACTTTGTCGGCTAACTCGCTCACTCCTGTTATGGTGTACGTGACCAGAGCTTTCGAAGGAGATCACGTGTTGGTCGACAATGACACGTGCAGATTCAAGGGACTCTCCCTTGAGCCGTCCTTGCACACTGTGCAATGTGGTAAGTTGCAAGTCCTGTTGTTAACTTGCACAGTCAAGAATTTTTCCTGCGGAAGGACACCTCACTTGTCGACCTCGTCAGATTCCCTCTCCCGGTGAGAGTGGAGGGCAAAATCCCAGCTGACGTTCTCATAAGTGCAGTCCTCCCAGGTGAGTCTGCTACTGACTCTTCCGTCACCCGGCCAGTGCAGGAAGATGATCTAGCTACGACAGACTACCCGGAAGAAGTTCCACAACTTCTCCAGGTTCTCAATCGCGCACATACCGCAGTCGCGTTAGATGGTGTGTCCATGGGTCTGACCCCACTTATTTCTCACCATATTCCACTTGATAAAGGTACTAAATCCATTTATGTGCCTGCTTATCGTTTGCCGCATGCGCAAAGAGTTTTCGCTGACGAACTCATTACAAAGATGCTCCGTGATGGAGTTATTGAGGAGTCCATTTCCCCGTGGAATGCTCCTCTCATCCTGGTTCAGAAAAGATGGAACATGGCGTCCTGTTATCGATTACAGGAAACTAAATGCTTGTACGATCCCAAACCGATTTCCATTACCAGTTCTGAATGACCTGTTACAGAACATTGGTGATAATAAGGTCTTTTCGACTCTTGATCTTCTTCAAGGGTTTTGGCAGATCCCTCTTGATGACCAAAGCAAAGAACTAACCATGTTCTCTATGCCTACTAGTTATTATCAGTTCAAGAGGATGCCTTTTGGCTTGTGCAGAAGCCCAATCACGTTCAGTCGTTTGATGACAACGATTTTCCGTACTCTCCTAGGTGGCACGCTCATGGTCTACCTAGACGATCTCATTGTGATGTCCCAGGATTTTCCTATGCATCTCGTAAAACTTGGGCGGGTACTGGAAAAACTAGCCAAGGCTAATCTCAAGGTAAAACTCTCAAAATGCCAGTTCCTTAAGAAGGAAATGAAGTTTCTGGGCCATGTAGTGACTCAGAATGGCATCAAGACAGACGAATCTAAAATTTCGGCTGTACAGAAGTTCCCTAGACCTACGATGGCGGATGCTGTCTGCTCCTTCATAGACCTAGCTCAATTCTACCGCACTTTCATAGCCGGATTTTCCACCACCTTTGACTCAGCTCCTCAAGAAAGATGTCCCCTTTAAGTGGACGTGTGACCAGGAAAGAGCTTTCGTCACACTTAAAAATAGGTTAGTATCAGCCCCAGTCCTTAATTCCCTGATTTCACCAAAGCGTTTACCTTGACGACGGATGCCACCAAAGTTGGCATCGGTGCAGTCTTGTCGCAGGAATCCAATGGTAAGCAACAGCCAATAGCTTATGATAGCTGTGTTCTTACCAAAGCTGAAGTCAATTACTCAGTGACAGAGCTAGAAGCCTTAGCCATCGTATGGGCTTTGAACCATTTCTGAGACATTATTTACCAGTACCCTATCAAGATTTACACGGACCATTTGCCGCTATTATCCCATTTTGCAAACAAGAATCTCTCGGGAAAGCATGCTCGGTGGTCTCTCACCTTTAATGACTACAACCCTGAAGTCCGTTACGTTCTGGGTAAGCAAAATGTCGTGGCTGATGCCTTGTCGAAGCATATAGCTTTTGTTAGTGCAGACAACTCGTTCTCCATCTATGACCTAGAAGAGCCCAACGGCAGGAACCTGTGTGGTCACCAGTCCTTCAATTCCTGACCAAGGAGGACGTTGGCTCATGGGTCAAGTCTCCCGTCCCACTGACAGACTTAGTGGTCAACCAAGGAGTACTGTGTCATGTAGCACGACTGGTGGACCCTAGCAGAACCGTACGCCAACTGGTGATACCGGAGTCCCTGGTACCTGCTACTCTCAAGTTGATCCACAATGTCCCAGGTGCAGCGCACCCCGGGAAGGACCGCAGCATCAAATAGGCAAGAATAAAATACTTCTGGCCTAAGATGGCAGCAGAAATTGCCATGTATGTACACCAGTGTGTCATTTGCTTACAGCACAAGGGTACTGCCACGGGTCCCAATCCCATTCTGAAGTATCCCATTACAAAGGAGCCCTGGGAGAGAACTTCTGTCGACCTGTTGACGAACTTCTCGACCTCAGAGAAGGGTAATAAACACCTGCTTGTAATGGTAGATAACTTGACGCGGTACTGCGAGTTAGTACCCATCCCAGATAAAACGGCCGAGACAGTCGCAAATGCTTTCCATGAGCATATCGTTCTCCGTCATACCTGCCCACGTGTCCTCCTGTCGGACAATGGGTTGGAGTTCATAAATGCCATGATGCAGGTTCTTTGTTCCAGATTTAACATTCACCAAGTGCCAGTAGCTCCATGCCACTCTGTGAGTAATGGCCTTGCTGAACATGCAAACCGCAAAGTCCTGGAGGTGCTCAGAGTAACCATTAATCCGAGTTGTACTACATGGGATGAGGCTATTCCAGATGTTCAGTGTACATTAAATTCTTCAGTCAACAGCTCGATTGGTGAGACACCTCATTTTGCCTTGTATGGCTATGATAAGCGTTTACCATACAAAATTCTGTTTGCTCTGCCTCGTCCAACTTATGACACCGATAACACCAGTGTAGTCAAGATGCGGACCACACAGCTTGTTTTTCAACGAGTACGTGAGACCCCTCATAAAAGCCACAGATAGGTTCACGTCTGATTGCAATGCCCACGCTAAGGAAAGCAAGGTGGAACCAGGTTGCAAAGTTATGTTGCTCAACCCGACGCAGACCCCTGGAATGCATAAACTTGTCCCCAAATTTGTTGGTCCTTACCGTGTCCTACGACAGCTCCGCGGCAATAAGTTTGAGGTAAGGGAGATCGCTACCGGAACTATCAAAGAAGCTCACCTTGATCACATGAAGTATGTTGACTACAGTGGACCCTCGGTTAACGAATACCCCGGAAATCGTGCAATTATGTAAGTATAATTTTGTAAGTTCTTGTGGAAGTGTATTTTGGGGTCTGAAATAGACTAACCTACGTGAAATTTTTCCTTAAGGGAGTAAATTCGTTCGGTAATGGCACTTGAGCAGACTTCAGGAGTGAAGTTTTTACGAAACTCGGGGGTCCACTGTATGTGCAAGTCGAAGCAGAGCTGGAGTCGCGTGCGTTGCAAAGCCACAATTAGACTCAAACTAGTGACAACCTGTCTATTTCTTCACCCGCTACCACTATGACAGATGACAGTCCTGTAAGGCTCCATACTTATGACCTGAGACCCAGGACAGCAGTACATTTCTGTGACATTGACATACCTACTGACTTGTCCGACTCCTACGCTAGCTACGCTAATTGTTTGCTTGCAGAAATGGGGATTAATGCGCACACATTGTATAGTTAGTAAATAACGGAGTCAGGGTGGACAACATCATGTAAATACGTAAAATTAATTTAGAAGGGTACCCATAGTATGTACAGTGGACCCGAATTTCGGTCATAATTCATTCCAGAAGGCTGCTCAAGTGCCATTACCAAATGAATTTACTCCCTTAAGGAATAATGTTAAGTAGGTTAGTCCATTTCAGACCCCCAAAAATACACTTACAAAAGCACTTACAATATTATACTTACATAATTGTACGATTTCTGAGGTGACCGAAACTTGGGGGTCCACTGTATTATGAATTCCATGGAAATAATGTTATTGTAATATAAGTATGTGCACCCAGTGTGTCTCGTAACTCCTGTAAAATGGTCAGGGCAGTGCCGCCCTTGTGTCAAATGTCACACCTTAGGAAATGCTACTGTCAGTCATTGTTTGCAGATGTGAGGATGGTACAGCGCTCCAGGATGTGCAGTCAAGCTTGATGCCCTAGCCCTGTGGACAACCTGTAAATATAAGACTCTAGTTCCAGTGCCAACATCGCCTTGCTCTGTCCTCAGTCCAGCTGTACGAGCACACCAATTTTCTCTTCCCTCAGGATGGGAGAGTTTTTGAGGCCTGCTATATATATAAATTGTATATGTCCTTCTAAATTTTGGGTGAGCGAAAGCCAGTTCCCCTTGGGTTAACTATTGCATGTATTTATCTTTCACACCTTCGTGCCCACCAGTATTGTCGTGTCGAGACGGCACGTGGTAGGTGGCCGAGCGGATGTAGACAGCCTATGCTGTCTGTTAGTTTCATATCTTGCAGCACTACGGTGCTGCCCTCTCTAGGCCTACTGAGGTCAGTGGGACGCTATGCCCATCCGGCCTCACTTGCACAGCCTCCATCCTAGGACTAACATCCTACCCCACAGCGGTCTGGCTTTCGGGTCCCCTCACACTCTGCCCATTGTATACTCACTCCTTCGCCTAATAAAGCCAATCTAGTCTACGGCCGTATCTCTGCAACCTATGCTACCCCTATGGCACTAAACCGCTGTTCAACAGAATAACAGCAATTACAAAAAGCACTTACAAAAATACACTTACATAATTGTTCGAGTTAAGTGCTGTTCATATGCCGAGGTACCACTGTATTTTATTCATTCTAAAGTATATATCATGTTTCTATGTTAATTATATTGTTTATTATGTCATATTAGATGAATTGTGATAGATAAATAAGCTGTAGAGTTGATATTAGCGTCATATTGAAGTATTTTGTCCTGCCTCCCGAGAGCAGGAATTCCGCTGGAATGGATTAATGGCATTTCAATTAATTTTAATGAGGAAAATTGATTTGATATACGAGCAAATTGAGTTACAAGCTCGGTCATGGAATGAATTAAACTCGTAAGTCAAGGTACCACTGTATATTCAAAAACACTTCTCTGCTCTGTGCCAGGGATGTATGTATTTACTTTTAACAACTTTACTGTCAAAACCAGTGGTATGAGATTTCGGATATTTATATTGATGACTGTTTTTGAAATACAGCCTCTCCTCACTTAGCGACAGAGTACTCGTTTACCGATGACTTGGAGTTACAACGGGCTCTCTGACTAGTTTATTACGATATACAGTACACTATTGTATAAACATTTAAAAATTTACCAGAAATTTTATACAGTGGACCCTCGGTTTTCGTTCACCTCCAAACTCAAACAATTATGTAAGTGTATTTTTGCGAGTCTGAAACGACTAATTTAATTTACATTTGTCCTTATGGGAACAAATTCATTCGGTAACGGCATGCGAACAGCATTCTGGAAAGAATTTTCAATGAAAAGTAAGGGTCCACTGTAAATGGTGAAAAGGTGACATTAAAATAATATCAAAGATGGTTGACACAAACTCACTACCATTATAGTATGTTCCTCACTTAGCGACGAATTTGTTTACCGCCGTGGTCTTAGGAACGGAACTCCATCATTAAGTGAGGAGATCCTGTATAGGCAGATTGCTCAGAGCACACTCTTAGCTAGTTATTTTTTAATAGTAGGTTGGTAGACAGCAACCACCCAGGGAGGTACTACCGTCCTGCCAGGTGACTGTGAAACAGAAACCTGAAACTGTTTTACATGATGGTAGGATTGCTGGTGTCTTTTTCTGTCTCATAAACATGCTGGATAACAGGTATATCTAGCTACTTCTACTTACACTTTAGGTCACACTACACAGGCATGCACATGCATATATATATACTCACACCTAGGTTTTTCTTCTTTTTCTTAATAGCTTTTGTTCTTTTTATTTTCTCTATTGTCCATGGGGAAGTGGAAAAGAATCTTTCCTCCGTAAGCCATGCGTGTCGTATGAGGCGACTAAAATGCCGGGAGCAATGGGCTAGTAACCCCTTCTCCTGTACACATTTACTAAAAAAGAGAAGAAGAAAAACTTTATAAAACTGGGTTGTTTGAATGTGCGTGGATGTAGTGCGGATGATAAGAAAGAGATGATTGCTGATGTTATGAATGAAAAGAAGTTGGATGTCCTGGCCCTAAGCGAAACAAAGCTGAAGGGGGTAGGCGAGTTTCAGTGGGGAGAAATAAATGGGATTAAGTCAGGAGTATCTGAGAGAGTTAGAGCTAAGGAAGGGGTAGCAATAATGTTGAAGGATCAGTTATGGAAGGAGAAGAGGGAATATAAATGTGTAAATTCAAGGATTATGTGGATTAAATTAAGGGTCGGATGCGAAAAGTGGGTCATAATAAGCGTGTATGCACCTGGAGAAGAGAGGAGTGTAGAGGAGAGAGAGATTTTGGGAGATGTTAAGCGAATGTATAGGAACTTTTGAACCAAGTGAGAGAGTAATTGTGGTAGGGGACCTAAATGCTAAAGTAGGAGAAACATGTAGAGAGGGTGTGGTAGGTAAGTTTGGGGTGCCAGGTGTAAATGATAATGGGAGCCCTTTGATTGAACTTTGTATAGAAAGGGGTTTAGTTATAGGTAATACATATTTTAAGAAAAAGAGGATAAATAAGTATACAAGATATGATGTAGGGCATAATGACAGTAGTTTGTTGGACTATGTATTGGTAGATAAAAGACTGTTGAGTAGACTTTAGGATGTACATGTTTATAGAGGGGTCACAGATATATCAGATCACTTTTTAGTTATAGCTACAGTGGGAGTAAAAGGTAGATGGGATACAAGGAAAATAGAAGCAGTAAGTAAGAGAGAGGTGAAGGTTTATAAACTAAAAGAGGAGGCAGTTAGGGTAAGATATAAACAACTATTGGAGGATAGATGGGCTAGTGAGAGTGTAGTCAATGGGGTCGAAGATGTATGGGGTAGATTTAAAAATGTAGTGTTAGAGTGTTCAGCAGAAGTTTGTGGTTACAGGCGAGTGGGTGCGGGAGGGAAGAAGAGCGATTGGTGGAATGATGATGTAAAGAGAGTAGTAAGGGAGAAAAAGTTAGCATATGAGAGGTTTTTACAAAGTAGAAGTGATGCAAGGAGGGAAGAGTATATGGAGAGAAAAAGAGAGGTTAAGAGAGTGGTGAAGCAATGTAAAAAGAGAGCAAATGAGAGAGTGGGTGAGATGTTATCAACAAATTTTGTTGAAAATAAGAAAAAGTTTTGGAGTGAGATTAATAAGTTGAGGAAACCTAGGGAACAAATGGATTTGACAGTTAAAAATAGGAGAGGAGAGTTATTAAATGGAGAGTTAGAGGTATCGGGAAGATGGAGGGAATATTTTGAGGAGTTGTTAAATGTTGATGAAGACAGGGAAGCTGTGATTTCGTGTATAGGGCAAGGAGGAATACCATCTTGTAGGAGTGTGGAAGAGCCAGTTGTGAGTGTGGGGGAAGTTCGTGAGGCAGTGGGTAGAATGAAAGGGGGTAAGGCAGCTGGGATTGATGGGATAAAGATAGAAATGTTAAAAGCAGGTGGGGATATAGTTTTCGAGTGGTTGGTGCTATTATTTAATAAATGTATGGAAGAGGTAAGGTACCTAGGGATTGGCAGAGAGCGTGTATTGTTCCTTTGTATAAAGGCAAAGGGGACAAAAGAGAGTGCAAAAATTATAGGGGAATAAGTCTGTTGAGTGTACCTGGTAAAGTGTATGGTAGAGTTATTATTGAAAGAATTAAGAGTAAGACAGAAAGCAGGATAGCAGATGAACAAGGGGGCTTTAGGAAAGGTAGGGGGTGTGTAGACCAAGTGTTTACAGTGAAACATATAGGTGAACAGTATTTGGATAAGGGTAAAGAGGTTTTTGTGGCATTTATGGATTTGGAAAAGGCGATGATAGGGTGGATAGGGGGCAATGTGGCAGATGTTGCAGGTGTATGGAATAGGAGGTAGGTTACTGAAAGCAGTGAAGAGTTTTATGAGGATAGTGAGGCTCAAGTTAGAGTGTGTAGGAGGGAAGGGACTATTTCCCAGTAAAAGTGGGCCTTAGACAAGGATGTGTGATGTCACCGTGGTTGTTCAATATATTTATAGATGGGGTTGTAAGAGAAGTGAATGCGAGGGTCTTGGCAAGAGGTGTGGGGTTAAAAGATAAAGAATTAAATACAAAGTGGGAGTTGTCACAGTTGCTTTTGCTGATGACACTGTGCTTTTGGGAGATTCTGAAGAGAAGTTGCAGAGGTTGGTGGATGAATTTGGTATGGTGTGTAAAAGAAGAAAATTGAAAGTGAATATAGGAAAGAGTAAGGTGATGAGGATAACAAAAGATTAGGTGACGAAAGATTGGATATCAGATTGGAGGGAGAGAGTATGGAGGAGGTGAATGTATTCAGATATTTGGGAGTGGACATGTCAGCAGATGGGTCTATGAAGGATGAGGTGAATCATAGAATTGATGAGTGAAAAAGGGTGAGTGGAGCACTTCAGAGTCTGTGGAGACAAAGAACTTTGTCCATGGAAGTAAAGAAGGGAATGTATGAGAGTATAGTTATACCAACACTCTTATATGGGTGTGAGGCATGGGTGATGAATGTTGCAACGAGGAGAAGGCTGGAGGCAGTGGAGATGTCATGTCTGAGGTCAATGTGTGGTGTGAATATAATGCAGAGAATTCGGAGTTTGGAAATTAGGAGGAGGTGCGGGATTACCAAAACTATTATCCAGAGAGCTGAGGAGGGGTTGTTGAGGTGGTTCGGACATGTAGAGAGAATGGAACGAGACAGAATAACTTCGAGAGTGTATAAATCTGTAGTGGAGGGAAGGCGGGTAGGGGTCGGCCTAGGAAAGGTTGGAGGGAGGGGTAAAGGAAGTTTTGTGTGCGAGGGCTTGGACTTCCAGCAAGCATGTGTGAGCGTATTTGATAGGAGTGAATGGAGACAAATGGTTTTTAATACTTGACGTGCTGTTGGAGTGTGAGCAAAGTAACATTTATGAAGGGATTCAGGGAAACCAGCAGGCCGGACCTGAGTCCTGGAGATGGGAAGTACAGTGTCTGCACTCTGAAGGAGGGGTGTTAATGTTGCAGTTTTATAACTGTAGTGTAAAGCACCCCTCTGGCAAGACAGGGATGGAGTAAATGATGATGAAAGTTTTTCTTTTTCGGGCCACCCTGCCTTGGTGGGAATCGGCCGATGTGTTAATAAAAAAATAAAATAACATTTCATATTGATATTAAAATTAGAATGTGGTTTTTGCCTGGGTTTATGAACTGTAAACGATTTAAAAATAAGTGGCTGAAGCATGAAAACTTTTCTGTACAGAGATTTATAGTCTTGGGAGAGCTGGTTGTTTGACTCCAGCTCAGTATGACATATACTGCACAGTGGCCTTCTTAACCTCAACAGACGACTAACCCACAGCTGTCAGATGATTCAACCCAGATAGCTCACAGCTGTCTACTACTCAATAGTCACATAAACATCTCCAAACACTTCTTTTAGGAACAAGCAAGAAAACAAGGAATTCGAGGTAGGATCAAATTCTTCATTGTTTCTACTATAAACAAGAGAATCGTGTAGTGAAATGCGATGACATCATAAGATGAAATGAATGGTGTCAGCTAAGAAAATACACTTATAAAATACACTTATAAAAGCACTTACAATAATAAACTTACATAAAAGGGAGAGTTTGGAGTGTTCGAATAGTGAGGGTCCACTGTACAGTGGAACCTCGGTACTCAAGTGCCGATCCATTCAAGTGTCGAACAAATTCTTCCCAACCAATTTTCTTTTTGGTTGGCTGTTATCACTAATCTTCGTAGGCCCCATGGTGACTTATACAAATACATGTAATATAAAAAAAACACCAAAAACTGTGAACACAAAATAGTTTACAGTGAAGTTCTGGCAGGTCGTGTTTGTTTGGTCGAGTGTTGAGCTTTGTTTGAGTAGGAAGCTGTTCGAGTACTGAGGTTCCACTGTACAATACATGCATTACTTACCTTAAAATATTTTCGTCCTTAGTTTATATTGAGTGGTGCTTATATTTATTGTAGGAAGTCAGAATAAATGAAAAATGGGTATAACTGAAAACAGCTGCATTAACAAAACACCTGAATTTCATAGTGTGAAAGTACATAAAGTGCCGATTTCAGAAACATACATCAAAAGTAACACCCTACTATGGTAGTACATGTAAATAATGTCACCAAAACAAGACAAGTGAATGTTGTAGTTTGGAAAGTGGAAGATGAAGCTCACCAAATCCACAAAGTCAACAGTAACACACTTTTTTGCAAAGACAGCAATAGTTATGATGAGGGAAGCCATACAAGCATGGCAGTGACACAGAAGTCAGGGCTGCATGAGAACTTGCCTCCTGATTCTGTATTGACGTACAGTGGACCCATGGTTTACATACTGCTCCAAACTCGAACAATTATGTAAGTGTATTTTTGTAAGTGCTTTTGTAAGTGTATTTTTGGGGGTCTAAAAGGATTAATCTAATTTACATTATTCCTTATGGGAACAAATTCGTTTGGTAACGGCACTTGAACAGCATTCTGGAACGAATTAATTACGTAAACTGGGGGTCCACTGTATTTTCTAGTGATTCCTCACATCAGAGGAATCACTAGACAATCAGCCAGGAGCAAGAGACAAGACTCCTGAATCCATTACCTGTTACTACTGCTGTAAGCCTGGTTATATAAAGGCTACTTGCCCCAAGCTAAGTAAACTTGCTGTGAATAGTACACCATCATATACAGTGGACCCCCGAGTTTCGAAAGGTTCTTACTTCGTAAACATCGTGTTTCGTAAGCTTTTTACGACTTCGAGAATCGTAAAACCGCTCGTGTTTCGTAACGTATTAGACCTGTCCACCTACTCCGCGCCTGCGTGGGACGCAGGACGTCGCCAGTGAAGCGTTGTTTACCATTGAGAGAACATTACCTAGCGCGCTCTTTCAAACATTCACACTACATTTGGTGTTTTTTTTGGTGCTTTAGTGATTGTCACTGTGATATAAGTCACCATGGGTCCAAAGAAGCTTCCTAGTGGCACCCCTGTGGTAGCATTCATGGAGGGAGTGTAGCATTCATGCAGGGAGTTTAGCATTCATGCAGGGAGTGTAGCAGGCATGCAGGGAGTTTAGCATTGATGCAGGGAGTTTAGCATTGATGCAGGGAGTTTAGCAGGCATGCAGGGAGTGTAGCTTTCATGCAGGGAGTGTAGCAGACATGCAGGGAGTGTAGCAGGCATGCAGGGAGTGTAGCAGGCATGCAGGGAGTGTAGCATTCATGCAGGGAGTGTAGCAGGCATGCAAGGAGTGTAGCAGGCCTGAGGGAGTGTAGCATTCATGCAGGGAGTGTAGCATTCATGCAGGGAGTGTAGCAGGCATGCAGGGAGTGTAGCAGGCATGCAGGGAGTGTAGCAGGCATGCAGGGAGTGTAGCAGGCATGCAGGGAGTGTAGCAGGCATGCAGGGAGTGTAGCAGGCATGCAGGGAGTGTAGCAGGCATGCAGGGAGTGTAGCAGGCATGCAGGCAGTTTAGCATTGATGCAGGAGTTTAGCATTGATGCAGGAGTTTAGCAGGCATGCAGGGAGTGTAGCTTTCATGCAGGGAGTGTAGCAGACATGCAGGGAGTGTAGCAGGCATGCAGGGAGTGTAGCAGGCATGCAGGGAGTGTAGCATTCATGCAGGAGTGTAGCAGGCATGCAAGGAGTGTAGCAGGCCTGCAGGGAGTGTAGCATTCATGCAGGAGTGTAGCATTCATGCAGGGAGTGTAGCAGGCATGCAGGGAGTGTAGCAGGCATGCAGGGAGTGTAGCAGGCATGCAGGGAGTGTAGCAGGCATGCAGGGAGTGTAGCAGGCATGCAGGGAGTGTAGCAGGCATGCAGGGAGTGTAGCAGGCATGCAGGGAGTGTAGCAGGCATGCAGGGAGTGTAGCAGGCATGCAGGGAGTGTAGCAGGCATGCAGGGAGTGTAGCAGGCATGCAGGGAGTGTAGCAGGCATGCAGGGAGTGTAGCAGGCATGCACGGAGTGGGATTTCCTTCGTAGAGGCTGAAGAATTCCTCCCCAACAAGTGTTTAATTGTGATGAAACAGGCCTGTTTTGGAAGAAAATGCCCAAGAGGACCTTCATTACTCATTACTGTATCTTCCAGATGCCTGCAACTCTTCAATAAAGGTAAGTAAATGTATATATATATATATATATTGTTTTTAATTATTTTATATGTGAATATTTTTTTGTGGAACGGATTAATTGTATTTACATTATTTCTTATGGGAAATAATGGTTCGAATTTCGAAAACTTCATGTTAAGTACTAGCTCCTGGAATGGATTAATTACGATACTCGGGGGTCCACTGTATTAAGTGAGCAACACAGTTAGGCCTAAAAAATGCATATACATACAGTGGACCCCAACTTTCGAACATTCTTCATTCCAGAATGCTGTTCAAATGCTGTTACCAAACGAATTTATTCCCATAAGGAATGATGTAAATTAGATTAATCCATTTCAGACCCACAAAAATACACTTATAAAAGCACTTACAATAATAAACTTACATAAAAGGGCGAGTTTGGAGTGTTCGAATAGTGAGGGTCCACTGTACAGTGGAACCTCGGTACTCAAGTGCCGATCCATTTGAGTGTCGAACAAATTCTTCCCAACCAATTTTCTTTTTGGTTGGCTGTTATCACTAATCTTCATAGGCCCCATGGTGACTTATACAAATACATGTAATATAAAAAAAACACCAAAAACTGTGAACACGAAATAGTTTACAGTGAAGTTCTGGCAGGTCGTGTTTGTTTGGTCGAGTGTTGAGCTTTGTTTGAGTAGGAAGCTGTTCGAGTACTGAGGTTCCACTGTACAATACATGCATTACTTACCTTAAAATATTTTCGTCCTTAGTTTATAGTGAGAGGTGATTATATTTATTGTAGGAAGTCAGAATAAATGAAAAATGGGTATAACTGAAAACAGCTGCATTAACAAAACACCTGAATTTCATAGTATGAAAGTACATAAAGTGCCGATTTCAGAAACATACATCAAAAGTAACACCCTACTATGGTAGCACATGTAAATAATGTCACCAAAACAAGACAAGTGAATGTTGTAGTTTGGAAAGTGGAAGATGAAGCTCACCAAATCCAATTGGGAACAATTTTGGTGGGCCCCATGTATGGAAAGCAAACAAACTGTGCACTTAAAAAATGCATGTGAGTTAATAGACCAAACAGATGTAAGCTACATTTTAATATAAAATTGCATACATGTAAGCCTACAAGTAACAAATAAAATTTGTATATCACCTCTGAAAAGTACATAGTCACAATGCCACTTGCTTTAGTGACTGTGAAATGATTTATTAATTCACCAACATATTATATCCAAAGCCCCCTTTTTTTTTTATTTCGTGTTGTTGTGTGTACTTGACAAGCCGAGAGTAGATTACACTCTAGCGCAGGGCCCCCTTACATACAGCAGTCACGAAGATGATTTATCTCAGAAGGGCTAATGTTGTTGAAACCACCTGAATAGCTTTATTTCAAGTCTACTGAAAGTACCATTTAGGATGAAAACACTACCACCAAGACAATCTCCAGCACCTGATAGCACCAGATCAAATGAATAATTTCTTTTTTTTTTCAGTTTCCTTTCTATGACTACTCCAGTCTCAGCTGACAGTTCTGGAACTTCCAGGAGGTGGTGGCATGCATTTCTGGAGACCAAGACTGGAAGCTGGCCTATTACTTAATTTGCAATGATAGTAGTCATCATCTTCCTCTCTCAGTGGATGACGAGCAGAGTACTGCGGCAAAACTTTGCCTTCACAATCTGAGAGAGATCTCATTGCTCCATTTGCTGATGACAACTCAATGAGCAACTGACAGTTGGTTCAGAGAGGTTGTGGCCAAATGAATGAGCAGTGGAGACAAAGATTAAGGCTACTTTTCAGTCAGAAACTCATGCAATCAAGAGTAGCCAAGAGTTGTCAAGTTATTATTTGCTTAAAGGCTCATCTGGGAGGATATGGAATTGTGGAAATTGATGGGCCTTTGCAAGCTCCCTCTGCTTCATTTTCACTATACAGTGGACCCTCGGTTTTCGTTGAAAATTCTTTCCAGAATGCTGCTCAAGTGCTGTTACCGAACGAATTTGTTCCCATAAGAACAAATGTAAATTAGATTAGTCGTTTCAGACCCCCAAAAATACACTTACAAAAGCTCTTACAAAAATACATTTACATAATTGTTCAAGTTTGGAGGTGAACGAAAACCGAGGGGCCACTGTACTTGTTGCTGCTTGAGAAGCCAGAAAGAAAGCAGAAGATGCAGTCTACTTCCTCTGTTCTTCCAGCAGCATTCCTTGATGGCATGCTGTTCATGTGCTGCAATCCTCCTTCCTCACAACCTTCATGTCAATGCATCAAATTAATCCTGCTTGTCCTGCTTTTCTCTAAGTAGGAACTAATGGTCTTCCTCAACCTTCACCATCAACAGTACCTGATGAGTGATGTGGCAGGGTCAATTCAAGGAGTCAATAAAGTCATTTTCTTTCTCTTTCATACACTCGATTTTTTTCACTGTGTTGTTCTAGCTCTTGAGCTTAGTTTCATTCCCCAAGAATGACATCAGCACCACAGATGTCAGTGTTATGGCCTGGGGTCATCTTGGTGAGGTGATGGTGAAAAACATATTACACAAGTTCATGTTTGCTCAGTAATTTGAACCCTACCTGTCCCATTACCCTTGGCCTCACTAACCAGATGTCAATGGAACTCCAGGTGATGTATTTAGCCATAACTGCAATTATAATCGGAAAAATTAAAGAGAAATCATGCATAGTAAAGTTTCAATATCTGGTGGCAACCTCTAAATCTAATTAGATTCCAATGAAATCGCACTTGAATCACTGTCCTACTGAAACATTTTATTAGAAAAATCCTCATTTGAATTTTTTTTCCAAAATTCTCACACTAAACTAACACCCTCATACTGAAGTTGATTTTTAACGTAAAATAGCCCACCAGGACCATGGCCTGGTAGGCAACAATCTCGCTTCACACGGTGAGTGTCCGTGGTTTGATCCCTGGCAAGAGTGGAAACTCTTCCTTACACCTGCTGTCCCGTTCACCTAGCAAGCAAGTACATACCTGAGTGTTAGTCAGCTGGTGTGGATCACATCCTGGGGGACAAGATTGAGGGCCCAAATGGAAATAAGGCAGACAATCCCTCGATGACGCACTGTCTTTCTTGGGTTATCCTGGGTGGCTAACCCTCTGGAGTTAAAAATATGAACAAAATCTTATCTATCTCTCAAGTCCATGCATTATCAGGGATTGTCAGTTTGATTTCCATTAGTGACCTTCAATCTTCTCCCCAGGATGCAACCCACAAGTCAACTAACACCCAAGGTACCTACTAAGTGCTAGGCAAACATGGGCAGTAAGTGTAAGGAAACATGATCAAAATTTCAGCCATGCCAAGAGCAATCCAAGGTATGGATGGGCGAGTGAGCTGAGGATTCACCTATTGTTTAACAAAGTGGATACAGAAGACTTCCCTGTACCAAGATATCATGGTACTGCTCTGAAAGACAAGAATCATTATTGTTGGTATTGTATACTTTTAGTAATACCCCCAGATTTCGTACTGCTCCCAACTCGAACAATTATGTAAGTGTATTTTTGTAAGTGCCACACCCTGCGTCATTATGTACTGGAGTGCGATAAAATTAATGAATTCAGAGACTACTCATTCAGAAATGTTCAAGATATGTCAAAGTATTTTATCCACAGTGGTATATTACAGACCATTCTGGAAAAATACCCTGACTTTGCTCCCTGTAAATAAAGCATTGACACGTGTGTGTGTGTGTGTGTGTGTGTATGTACATGTGTGTATGTGTATGTGTGTATGTATATACATGTATGCATGTGTATGTGTATATGTATATGTGTGTGTGTGTGACCCAACAATTAAAATTTGCACCAATAACTCATTACAGTTGTGGCTGGGTGTAGACTAATAGATTGCTCATTGCTTTATAATTTGTTCATGAGTGCAACCATGTACAGACGTAAGTAAATTTACTTACATGATTCATTACCTTGTAACTAGTGAATTAATTACCATTGTACCTTGTTCAGCTATCAAAACTTTGGGGCCCAGTCTCTGGACCCTATATATACCTCTGTAATCTGCAAATACCTTTGTAACTTGTCATGATTGTGACCATCTGAGTTCATTACCTTTGTAACTTGCTCAGCTATCAAACTTTGAGGTCCATTCCCTGGACCCATTATGTACCTCTGTAATCTTTTGACTACCGCCCACAGGATAGGTATGGGGTGCATAATAAAGATATCAAACTAACTTTTGTAAGTATATTTTTGGGGGTCTAAATGGACTAATCTAATTTTCATTATTTTTTATGGGAACAAATTCGTTCGGTAACGGCACTCGAACAGCATTCTGGAACGAATTATGGCCGATAACCGGGGGTCCACCGTATGTCAAAAAATTTCCCTGAAATGGAAGTAAATGACTTTGTCCGAATTTTTTTGGTTATCCTAGGTAATTTACACTATGTATGATAATTGTACTTATGTGTACCTGTGCCTAAATAAACTTATTAACGTTGGTACAATCACTGATATTCATCCAAAGCTAAATCTGCATAATTTCCTACAACTGTTTGCTTTAAACATATATGCATTTATTACATCTATTTTTGTAAATTTATAAGGCTTAATCACATGTAGGCTACCCGAGTAAAGATTAACTTAGGTAAAAAGAATGAAATATCACCTTGACTGTAGAAATAGAGGAAAATTTTACTGCACCTTGAAGTTTGATCACAAATTCTTCACGATACGAGTAATTTACGCAGATGTTTCTTCTTTCCAATGACTGCACAAGTTGTAGTTTACTATAACTCTTGTAGTGATGGTTAAGTGGTATATATTGGTTACGTGTGTCCACAATGAGTCACAAAGTCACATCAACTTAGTTGTTGTTGTTGTTGGGTTTACAAGGGCTAGTGATAACTCACGCTGTGTCCAGTCCTACTTCCTGGTGTTCGGAAAAGATAGTAAGTTTATTCAGGTATACACAAATACAGTTACATAGATTATCATACATAGTCCCGTGGCCTGGTGGCAAAAGCTCTCGCTTCACACGGTGAATGTCAGGGTTCGATTCCCCGGGAAGGGGTGGAAACATCGGACGTGTTTCCTTACACCGGTTGTCTATGTTCCCCATCAGTAAAATGGGTACCTGGGTGTTAGTCGACTGGTGTGGGTCGCATCCTGGGACAAAACTGACCTAATTTGCCCGAAATGCTCTGCATAACAAGGGGCTTTCTATATAGTAGTACATGAACGGCATACAATACCGACAAGCTGAAAAATATAGACACATGTGCAACATCTGGGTATCTTTATTGTAGACGTTTCGCCAACCAGTGGTTTTATCAATACAAATTCTATGGCATAATTTGAAGACAGTAGAACTATATACAAAAGATGAGGTAATCAGCCCCTCAGCCTTGGAGTTGGTATGAAGAGCACCGTAGTCGTGAAGATTCTGGACCACAGACAAGGTTAGGTTAGGTAAGGTTCGTCAGGAAACAAGACAAGTGTTTCCTGACGCGGGTCTTAGTCAGATGATGACCCGCCATTGGAGCTAAGTAAGATTTCTTCGGATTTTTAACCCCAGAGGGTTAGCCACCGAGGATAACCCAAGAAAGTCAGTGCGTCATCGAGGCCTGTGTGTCTTATTTCCATTGGGGTTCTCAATTTTGTCCCCCAGGATGCGACTCACATCAGTCGACTAACTCCTAGGTACCTACTTGCTGCTAGGTGAACAGGACAACAGGTGTAAGGAAACACGTCGAAATGTTTCTACCCCGCCGGGAATCGAACCCGGGCCCTCCGTGTGTGAAGCGAGAGCTTTGCCAACCAGGCCACGGGGTCATCTGACCGAGGCCTTCCGCTGGCTTACCGGTCCACCCCTTTAAAAATTATGGTTGTAGAGTGCAAAAATTATAGGGGAATAAGTCTGTTGAGTGTACCTGGTAAAGTGTATGGTAGAGTTATTATTGAAAGAATTAAGAGTAAGACAGAAAGCAGGATAGCAGATGAACAAGGGGGCTTTAGGAAAGGTAGGGGGTGTGTAGACCAAGTGTTTACAGTGAAACATATAGGTGAACAGTATTTGGATAAGGGTAAAGATGTTTTTGTGGCATTTATGGATTTGGAAAAGGCGTATGATAGGGTAGATAGGGGGGCAATGTGGCAGATGTTGCAGGTGTATGGAATAGGAGGAAGGTTACTGAAAGCAGTGAAGAGTTTTTATGAGGATAGTGAGGCTCAGGTTAGAGTGTGTAGGAGGGAAGGGGACTATTTCCCAGTAAAAGTGGGCCTTAGACAAGGATGTGTGATGTCACCGTGGTTGTTCAATATATTTATAGATGGGGTTGTAAGAGAAGTGAATGCGAGGGTCTTGGCAAGAGGTGTTGGGCTAAAAGATAAAAAGCAAATACAAAGTGGGAGTTGTCACAGTTGCTTTTGCTGATGACACTGTGCTTTTGGGAGATTCTGAAGAGAAGCTGCAGAGGTTGGTGGATGAATTTGGTAGGGTGTGTAAAGAAGAAAATTGAAAGTGAATATAGGAAAGAGTAAGGTGATGAGGATAACAAAAGAATAGGTGACGAAAGATTGGATATCAGATTGGAGGGAGAGAGTATGGAGGAGGTGAATGTATTCAGATATTTGGGAGTGGACATGTCGGCGGATGGGTCTATGAAGGATGAGGTGAATCATAGAATTGATGAGGGGAAAAGGGTGAGTGGAGCACTTCGGAGTCTGTGGAGACAAAGAACCTTGTCCATGGAAGTAAAGAGGGAATGTATGAGAGTATAGTTATACCAACGCTCTTATATGGGTGTGAAGCATGGGTGATGAATGTTGCAACGAGGAGAAGGCTGGAGGCAGTGGAGATGTCATGTCTGAGGTCAATGTGTGGTGTGAATATAATGCAGAGAATTCGGAGTTTGGAAATTAGGAGGAGGTGCGGGATCACCAAAACGATTGTCCAGAGAGCTGAGGAGGGGTTGTTGAGGTGGTTTGGACATGTAGAGAGAATGGAACGAGACAGAGTGACTTCGAGAGTGTATAAATCTGTAGTGGAGGGAAGGCGGGGTAGGGGTCGGCCTAGGAAAGGTTGGAGGGAGGGGTAAAGGAAGTTTTGTGTGCGAGGGGCTTGGACTTCCAGCAAGCATGTGTGAGCGTATTTGATAGGAGTGAATGGAGGCATATGGTTTTTAATACTTGACGTGCTGTTGGAGTGTGAGCAAAGTAACATTTATGAAGGGATTCAGGGAAACCGGCAGGCCGGACTTGAGTTCTGGAGATGGGAAGTACAGTGCCGGCACTCTGAAGGAGGGGTGTTAATGTTGCAGTTTTATAACTGTAGTGTAAAGCACCCTTCTGGCAAGACAGTGATGGAGTGAATGATGATGAAAGTTTTTCTTTTTCGGGCCACCCTGCCTTGGTGGGAATCGGCCGATGTGTTAAAAAAAAAAAAAAAAAAAAAAAGTTATAACCATGTTTTATATATTGAACCACAGACAAGAAGGCTGGCGCTTATATACTGGCGACAGATGGATACGGACGGGTATCCGCCAGTATATAAGCGCCATAATTTTTAAAGGGGTAGACCGGTAAGCCAGCGGAAGGCCTCGGTCAGATGACCAAAAGCTCCAACGGCAGGTCATCATCTGACTAAGACCTGCGTCAGGAAACACTTGTCCTGTTTCCTGACAAACCTTTCTTAACCTAACCTTGTCTGTGGTCCAGAATCTTCACGACTACGGTGCTCTTCACACCAACTCCAAGGCTGAGGAACTGATGACCTCATTTTTTGTATATAGTTCTACTGTCTTCAAATTATGTCCTAGAATTTGTATTGATAAAGCCATTGGTTGGCAAAACGTCTACAAACCTCACTCAAGGAAAAGGATCTTGGGGTGAGTATAACACCGGGCACATCTCCTGAGGCGCACAACAACCAAATAACTGCTGCAGCATACGGGCGCCTGGCAAACCTAAGAACAGCATTCCGACATCTTAATAAGGAGTCATTCAGGACCCTGTACACTGTGTACGTTAGGCCTATATTGGAGTATGCAGCTGATTGTTAAGAAATGAACCAGACACTGTCACAATGAATCTTACTAAATGTCTAGAAGTAAATACTCACAGATCTAAATGGATTGTGAAAACATGCAATTACATTAAGTTTTACAACCTGCATGAATTGTATCACTGTAGGCAACAAGAGCATTTCACCCCTCCATGGAAGATGTGTTCATTTAATATCACATACCTGCAAGTCCCTCCCAAGAAGCTCATTGCTAGTAATCCCTTCCTTAAATCACTTGTTAAAGCAACTGCTCAAGAAGAAATTTATCGCCTAGCTGGTAGTAATAAGTTATCTCAAGTTATATACACTGATGGATCTAAACAGGAGTCTTCTGGCAGGGCTGCATCTGCTCTGGTTGCCACCTCCTAGTTAAGAACAATAATAATTTTTTGAACTAGGCATAAGAATTAACAACTGGGCGTCTACACTGCAAACTGAATTGTTTGCAATCCTTATGGCACTAAAGCTAACTTATGACACTGAGCTTGACTCTATCATCATTACTGATTCTATGTCATCATTGATGGCTCTTGACTCCTATAATGACTCTAACAGCATGCTCATTGGAGAAGCCAGGTATAGATACTCAAAAATCCGGGACAAAGGAATTAAAGTACATTTGCTATGGATTCCGTCCACATTGGATTACTCCTTCATGATAAAGTTGATGTGTTAGCCAAGAAGAGCACCCATAAGGAGAATGTAGAATATAACTTTGGTATATCTGTGTCTAGCATTAGGAATAATATTAGGAGAGAAATAAATAATGAAAATGATAGCTATAGGAATGCAGTTAGAAGCCTGAGTAGATCTATAACCCACTATGATAACATGAATGTAGATAAGTATGTTTATGGAGCAACTTGCAATGTGAACAGACTGACTGATGGTGTAGTGGCCAGGCTTCGGCTTGGCTACAAGTACTTCTGGCAGTTTGGGAGATACACAGATGATGATCAAACTAAATGCAAATTATGTGATCAGGCATATGGTCACTGTCTTGAACACTATGTGCTGAATTGTCCACTTATTGAGGAATATAGAGATAGACAGTATAATAACCTATGTGACATGTCAGTTGTTAATTCTTATTAGTGAAGGTAGGATACCACTTATTCTAAGCAAATTTCCTAAATTTGCTTGTAACAGATAAGTGAACTGTAGATATAAATCCAAATTAATTTCCATGAACGTGCCTATCTGTGCTCATGATAATGCGAGTACAGATGGGCATGTTTGTGGAGCAACTTGCAATGTGAACAGACTGACTGATGTTGTAGTGGCCAGGCTTAGGCTTGGCTACAGGTACTTCTGACAGTTTGGGAGACACAGATGATGATCAAACTAAATGCAAATTATGTGATCAGGCATATGGTCACTGTCTTGAACACTATGTGCTTAATTGTGCACTTATTGAGGAATATAGAGATAGACAATATAATAACCTATGTGACATGTCAAGATATCTTATTCATGAAATAAGATACCTGCTTGTAACAGATAATTGAAATGTAGATATAAACCCAAATGTACAATTGTTAACCCCTTTGGGGCCTAGTGCCTAGGCCTTTTGTGTATCCATATGCTCTTGCGCTACCGTCCACAGGATGGATATGGGGTGCACAATAAACTAGCCACTTCGGTGGCAAAATCTCATCTTGCAATTCATGATGAACACGGAGTTTCATGAGTCTGGGCCTGGGGCAGAGTGCATGGGCATGTCATTTATTGCCTTTTCAAAATCTTGTGGAGTTAGGATAATATCTGAGATTTTTGAGATGACTAAATTTTGGGTTTCATTCATAAAGAATTCATTTGGATTGTCGACCCTTAGTCTGGGCAGCGGCTCGCTGAACACTGAGTCGTATTGGGACTTTAATACCTCACTCATTTCTTGGCTGTCATCTGTGTATGTCCCATCCCATCTAAGCAGGGGCCCAATACTGGATGTTGTTTTTTTCTTAGATTTATCATAGGAGAAGAAGTATTTTTTTTTTCAGTTTCCTTTATGGTTTTTAGTTCTTCCTGTGATTCTTATCTCCTGTAAGATTCTTTCAGCTTAAGTTCGATATTTGCAATTTCATTGACCAGTGCCTCCCTTCGTATTTCAGTTATATTGGCCCCTCTCAGCAGCTCTGTGTCTCTTCGCGTTCCTCTGTATAGGGAGCGTCTCTCTCTTTCTAGTTTACATCTTCTCTTTCTTTTTCTTAATGGAATGTGTCTTTAGCAGATCTCAAGAACCACAGAGTTCATTTTTTCTAGGCAAATGTTCGGATCCGTGTTGTTTAGGATATCTTCCCAGCTTGTTTCATTTAGGACATGGTTGACTTGATCCCATTGTATGTTTTTGTTATTGAAAATGAATTTTGTGAAGAGACCTTCATGATTGATCACATTTTTGCTGGGCAGGAGCCCAGTGCATACATGTCTGTACCTCTATTATGTTGTTGTGATCTGAGTGTATTGTCTTTGATACGGTTATAATACGTATCAGATCGTCGTTGTTAGCGAAGATGAGGTCCAGCATATTTCCTAGTCTTGTAGGCTCTAATATTTGCTGGTTTAAGGTGAATTTTGTGCAGATATTAAATAGTTCCTGTGTGTATGAATTTTCATCTGCGCTGCCTCCTGGGGTGATCTCTGCTAAAACATTGTTTGCTATACTCCTCCATTTTAGGTGTCTCAAGTTAAAATCTCCTAGTAGTAAGATGTTTGGGGCAAGAGTTGGGAGATTTTCCAGACATTGGTCAATTTTCAAAAGCTGCTCCTGGAATTGCTGGTAAGTTGCGTCTGGTGTCTTGTATACCACCACAATGACAAGGTTTTGGTTTTCAATCTTTACCGCCAAAACTTCAACTACATCATTTGAGGTGTTTAGTAGTTCTGAGCAAATGAGCGCCTCTGTGACGTACAGGCCAACGTCCCCTTGTTGCCTATTTAGTCTGTCGCATTTGAATAGGTTATAACCTGAGATCCATATTTCGTTGTCATAATGATCCTTTATGTGGGTCTCTGTGAATGCTGCAAACATTGCATTTGACTCCGTGAGCAGTCCCTTGATGTAAGGAATTTTGTTGTTTTTTGACGGCTTTAGACCCTGTAGGTTTGCAAAGACAAATGTCGTTATATTGATGAAATTTAGGCTTTTTTTATTTGCTGGCTCTAATATTTGTTGTTCTGGAGTGGAGGTCAATGTCCGTGCCTCTGCTCCAGAAGTGTTTTCAGTTGGTGTAGGATTATTGTCATTTCTTGCCAGTCTTTTTTACCTCCTGGCCCTAAAAAAACCTCTGTCCCTGGAGGGGTTGTGGCTCCCCTCTTTTGCTTCCCGTAGTCTGGCTGGTCTGTGTCTTCTTGTCCCCTTTAGATGATGTGCCTGGCAGTATGTGTTGTAGCATTTTCTTTCATGGGTTGATGAGTAACACATTTCTGGGTGAAATAAGTTACAGGAAGGGAAGTTGCACTCTCCTGTTGTCATGTGGGTGCTGCATTTTTTGGGATGGTCAAAGGTGCATGTCCCACCTGTTTTACCAGATATACCATGCCTGCCACTTCATTAGGAACACACTAGAACTAGGCAGTGTACCCTCTGCCCCAGATCAGAGGTGCTCTTCTGCATACTATTGTTGTAACATGAGTCTATTTGAGTTACTGTCGCTTTCGTGACAGCTTGAATTAGTCTGGTCATTCTCGTCTGACCCCTCTCATTAACAAGGAGTTTTCACCCGCAGAACTGACATTCACTGGATATTTTGTGTTTTTCACACCGTATTCTATAAACTCTAGAGATTGTAGTGCGTGAAAATTCCACGAGATAAGTTGTTTCTGAGATACTTGAACTACCTTGTCTAGCGCCACCAACCACTCCATGGTCAAAGCTACTTAGATCTAGGGCCTATGAGAGGAGGGTTCAGCAGGTACATTGGTCCGGGGCCTTGACCTTAATGATGAAGATTTTGCAGCAGAAATGCAACATTTACCATTAGTACACAAAGCAAATTTTTGAAAACCAGAATTGAAACCTTTGTGAGATATTTCCAAATAATTGTTTCCAAATGTTTGTTCAATAGCCTCCCAGCATAAATAAGGGGGCTTACCAATAGACCCCTGGCTGTCTTCAAGAAGGTGCTGGACAGGCACCTAAAGTCAGTACCTGACCAACCGGGGTGTGGTTTGTACGTCGGGTTACGTGCGGCCAACAGTAACAGCCTGGTTGATCAGGCCCTGATCCACCATGAGGCCTGGTCACAGACCGGGCCGAGGGGGCGTTGACCTCCGAAACCCTCTCCAGGTATTAGTCTGAGAATATTGTTGACAATCCCAGCTACAGTAGAGACAACAGAAAGATCTTTTAGCAAACTCAAACATATCAAAAACTTTTTAAGGTCTACTATGTCTCAAACCCGACTTGTTGATTTAGCAAGATTGAATACTGAATTGATTTTCTTAGCGGTATTAGAATTTTTCAGGCCCCTGGGAGCCTCAGCCTGCTCCCAGGGGCCCCAAAGCAGTCTTGTTTCGACTTGCAAAATTTTTCTTGGAGGCCCTTCTCACATTTCTCCATTCTGATGTTCGTCGTGAATAACAATTAAACCTCTTGACCATGTGTACATGCTTTTGGTAATAAGAAACGAGGAACAATGACATTTGAACTGTTGTTAGGAACACTATCAGACGAGTGGTCTTGAAAACCTAACTTGCTTGGCTCATTTATATTATGAAACATTGTTATTACATAGAGACACAAGGTATTCACGAGACCAAACCCTGACCGAGTGTGGTCAATTCTTAAGTCCACTGGAGAAGGGTATTCAGCACGGGTACAGGAAAGGTATCTGAATTGCAGGGGAAGGGTACTCTGCACGGATCGTCCTTCAATTACAGGAGAATGGTAATCTGTACAAAAAAGTCTATAAATAACTGGGGAAAGAGTCGATTTAATAAAGTTTAATGTCTTAATTGTATTTTTAATTATAGTGTTCTGGGGGAGACTGTAATTAGATGCATAATGGAAGTTGAGAAAATGAGTGGAAGAAAGGATGTCCCACAGTGATGATAATTAACTATTAATTGGAGGACATAATTAACTTAGACGCTGGTAATATAATGTCTTTCTCTAAACTGAGAAAGATTTTTACTAATTGTAGCACCAAGCGACACTTACGATGAACATTGATTAATAAGTTCAATGCTTGCGTCTGGGAAGCAATGTGAGGTGTAGTGATGCTGGTTCCTAGTGATACAGTGTGATACATAGTATAGTGCGTGATACGTAATATAATGTGTGTCCTGTGGCTCGGCTGAGTGTCCATTGGCTCGGCTGATAGTACACTCAGCTCTCATACTGAGTGTCCATGGTTCGATCCCCGGCATGGGTGAAAACTTTGGGGATGTTTCCCTACACCTGCTGCCCCTGTTCACCTAGCAGTAAGTAGTTACCTGGGTGTTAGTCACCTTCAACCTGTTGCCGCTGTTTACCTAGCAGTAACTAGGTACCTGGGTGTTAGTCGACTGTTGTGGGCCGCATCCTGGGAGATTCCACTTGAAATAAGACATTATACGTAACCCTTACCCGGGTTAAAAAACCGAACAAAATCTTATCCTCCATAGTGTACTCACCTAATTGTACTCACCTAATTGTGGTTGCAGGGGTCGAGACTTAGCTCCTGGCCCTGCCTGTTCACTGACCGCTACTAGGTCCTCACTATTCCTGCTCCATGAGCTTTATCATACCTCGTCTTAAAGCTATGTATGGTTCCTGCCTCCACTACATCACTTGCTAGACTATTCCACTTCCTGACTACTCTATGACTGAAGAAATACTTCCTAACATCCCTTTGACTCGTCTGAGTCTTCAACTTCCAATTGTGACCCCTTGTTTCTGTGTCCCCTCTCTGGAACATCCTGTCTCTGTCCACCTTATCTATTCCAATGTCGTCAGGCCGATTTCCCTTAACCTTTCTTCGTAGGACATTCCCCTTAGCTGCGGAACTAACCTTGTTGCAAACCTTTGCACTTTCTCTAATTTCTTGACGTGCTTGGCTAGGTGTAGGTTCCAAGCAGTATGGGCCTGACGTATATGGTGTACAGAGTTTTGAACGATTCCTTAGTGAGGTATTGGAACGCTATTCTTAGGTTTGCCAGCCGCCCGTATGCTGCAGCAGTTATCTGATTGATGTGTGCCTCAGGAGATGTGCTCGGTATTATACTCACCCCAAGATCTTTTTCCTTGAGTGAGGTTTGCAGTCTTTGGCCACCTAAACTATACTCTGTCTGCGGTCTTCTTTGCCCTTCCCCGATCTTCATGACTTTACATTTGGCAGGGTTAAATTCAAGGAGCCAGTTACTGGATCAGGGTTGTAGCTTGTCCAGGTCTCTTTGTAGTCCTGCCTGATCCTCGACTGATTTAATTCTTCTCATTAACTTCACATCATCTGCAAACAGGGACACTTCTGAGTCTATCCCTTCCGTTATGTCATTCACATATACCAAAAACAGTACCGGTCCCAGGACTGACTCTTGTGGAACCCCACTCGTCACAGGTGCCCACTCTGACACCTCGTCACGTACCATGACTCGTTGTTGCCTCCCTGTCAGATATGCTCTGATCCATTGCAGTGCCTTTCCTGTTACTTGTGCCTGATCCTCTAGCTACAGTGTGTCACAGTGTACTCACCTAATTGTACTCACCTAATTGTGGTTGCAGGGGTCGAGACTCAGCTCCTGGCCTCGCCTCTTTGCTGTCCGCTATTGGGTCTCTGCTCTCCCTGCTCCATGAGCTTTATCATACCTTGTCTTAAAACTATGTATGGTTCCTGCCTCCATTATATCTTTCTCTAGACTATTCCACTTCCTGACTACTCTATGGCTGAAGAAATGCTTCCTAACATCCCTTTGACTCATCTGAGTCTTCAGCTTCCAGTTGTGTCCCCTTGTTTCTGTGTTCCCTCTCTGGAACATCCTGTCACTGTCTACCTTGTCGATTCCCCGCAGTATTTTGTATGTCGTTATCATGTCTCCTCTGACCCTTCTTTCCTTCAGTGTTGTTAGTCCTATTTCCCTCAACCTTTCTTCATAGGACAGTCCCCTGAGTTGTGGAACTAACCTTGTCGCAAACCTTTGCACTTTCTCTAGTTTCTTTACGTGCTTGACCAGGTGTGGATTTCAGACTGGTGCTGCATACTCTAGTATGGGCCTGACGTACACGGTGTACAGTGTCTTGAACGATTCCTTGTTAAGGTAACGGAACGCTAATCTTAGGTTTGCCAGTCGCCCATATGCTGCCGCAGTTATCTGGTTTATGTGTGCCTCCGGAGACGTGCTTGGCGTTATACTCACCCCAAGGTCTTTCTCCTTTGCCGAGGTTTGTAGCCTTTGCCCGCCTAGCCTGTACTCTGTCAGCGGTCTTCTTTGCCCTTCTCCGATCTTCATGACTTTGCATTTGGTGGCATTGAATTCGAGAAGCCAGTTGCTAGACCAGATGTCAAGCTTGTCCATGTCTGTTTGAAGTCCTGCTTGGTCCTCTTCCGATGTGATTCTCCTCATTAATTTCACATCATCTGCGAACAGAAACACTTCTGAGGCTATCCCGTCCGTCATGTCATTTACATATACCAAGAATAACACTGGTCTTAGGACTGACCCCTGCGGTACACCGCTCGTCACAGGCGCCCACTGTGATACCTCATCACGCACCATGACCCGTTGTTGCCTCCCTGTGAGGTATTCCCTGATCCATTCCAGTGCCCTTCCTGTTATACATGCTTGTTCTTCCAACTTCTTTACTAATCTCATGTGAGGAACTGTGTCGAAGGTTTTCCTGCAGTCCAGGAAAATGCAATCAACCCACCCTTCTCTCTCTTGCCTTACCTCTGTTACTTTATCATAGAACTCCAGGAGGTTTGTTACACAGGATTTGCTTTCCCGGAATCCGTGCTGTCTGGTGTTTATTATCCTGTTCAACTCGAGGTGCTCCACCATTCTTTTCCTGATGATTTTCTCCAAGACTTTGCTCACTATACACGTAAGTGACACCGGTCTATAGTTTAGTGCCTCTTTTCTGTCTCCTTTTTTAAAGATGGGGACTACATTGGCCTTTTTCCATACCTCAGGTAGCTGCCCAGTTTCAAGGGATGTGTTGAATATTATGGTATGTGGCACACTCAGTACCTCAGCTCCTTCCCAAAGAACCCACGGGGAGATATTGTCCGGACACATCGCCTTTGAGGTATCAAGGTCACTGAGTAACTGCTTCACCTCCTCCTCAGTTGTGTGTATGCCCTCTAGCACTTGATACATCCCTTGTTGGTGATGCACCCCGTCCTGTCTACCCAGCTGCCTTCCTTCCTCCACTGTGAATACTTCCTTAAACCTCAAGTTGAGCTCCTCACATACCTCTTGATCGTTACTTGTGAGTTCCCCATCTTCTCTCCTCAGCCTTATCACCTGTGTGATACAGTGTGTGTCACAATGTGTGACACAGTGTGTCACTGTGTGATACAGTGTGTGATACAGTGTGTTTCACAGTGTGTGATACAGTGTGTGTCATAGTGTGTGTCATAGTGTGTGTCACAGTGCGTGTCACAGTGTGTGATACAGTGTGTGTCACAGTGTGTGATACAGTGTGATACAGTGTGTGTCACAGTGTGTGATACAGTGTGTCACAGTGTGTGATACAGTGTATGATACAGTGTGTGATACAGTGTGTGATACAGTACAGAGTGGGACACCAACAAGGAATATACCAAGTGTTGGATGACATACACACAACTGAGGAGGAGGTGAAGAAGTTGCTCAGTGACCTTGATACCTCAAAGGCGATAGGACCGGACAACATCTCCCCGTGGGTCCTTAGAGAGGGAGCAGAGATGCTGTGTGTGCCAATAACCACAATATTCAACACATCCCTTGAAACTGGGCAGCTACCTGAGGTATGGAAGAAGGCAAATATAGTTCCCATTTTTAAGAAAGGAGACAGAATCGAGGCACTAAACTATAGACCAGTGTCACTTACGTGTATAGTGTGCAAAGTCATGGAGAAGATCATCAGGAGGAGAATGGTGGAGCACCTGGAACGGCATAGGATTATAAACGACAACCAGCACGGATTCATGGAAGGCAAATCCTGTGTCACAAACCTTCTGGAGTTTTATGACAAAGTAACAGAGGTAAGACGAGAGAGAGGGGTGGGTTGATTGCATCTTCTTGGACTGCAGGAAGGCCTTCGACACAGTTCCTCATAAGAGATTAGTGCAGAAGTTGGAGGATCAGGGGTGTATAACAGGAAGGGCACTGCAATGGATCAGAGAATACCTGACAGGGAGGCAACAACGGGTCATGGTACGTGATGAGGTATCACAGTGGGCGCCTGTGATGAGTGGGATCCCACAGGGGTCAGTCCTAGGACCAATGCTATTCTTGGTATATGTGAATGCCATGACGGACGGGATAGCCTCAGAAGTGTCTCTGTTCGCAGACGATGTGAAATTAATGAGGAAAATTAAATCAGATGAGGATCAGGCAGGACTTCAAAGAGACCTGGACATGCTGGACACCTGGTCCAGCAACTGGCTTCTCGAATTTAATCCCGCCAAATGCAAAGTCATGAAGATCGGGGAAGGGCAAAGAAGACCGCAGACTGAGTATAGGCTAGGTGGACAAAGACTGCAAACCTCGCTCAAGGAGAAAGATCTTGGGGTGAGTATAACACCAAGCACGTCTCCGGAAGCACACATCAACCAGATAACTGCTGCAGCATATGGGCGACTGGCAAACCTAAGATTAGCGTTCCGATACCTTAGTAAGGAATCGTTCAAGACACTGTACACCGTGTACGTCAGGCCCACACTAGAGTATGCAGCACCAGTTTGGAACCCATACCTGGTCAAGCACGTCAAGAAATTAGAGAAAGTGCAAAGGTTTGCGACAAGGTTAGTTCCAGAGCTAAGGGGAATGTCCTACGAAGAAAAGTTAAGGGAAATCGGCTTGACAACACTGGAGGACAGGAGGGTTAGGGGAGACATTATAACGACATACAAAATACTGCGGGGAATAGACAAGGTGGATAGAGACAGGATGTTCCAGAGAGGGGACACAGAAACAAAGGGGCACAATTTGAAGTTGAAGACTCAGATGAGTCAAAGGGATGTTAGGAAGTATTTCTTCAGCCATAGAGTAGTCAGGAAGTGAAATAGTCTAGCAAGTGATGTAGTGGAGGCAGGAACCATACATAGCTTTAAGACGAGGTATGATAAAGCTCATGGAGCAGGGAGAGAAGGGACCCAGTAGCGGTCAGTGAAGAGGCGGGGCCAGGAGCTGAGTCTCGACCCCTGCAAATACAATTAGGTGAGTACAATTAGGTGAGTGTGTGTCACAGTGTGTCACAGTGTGTGATACAGTGTGTGTCACAGTGTACTCACCTAATTGTGGTTGCAGGGGTCGAGACTCAGCTCCTGGCCCCGCCTCTTCGCTGTCCGCTACTGGGTATCTGCTCTCCCTGCTCCATGAGCTTTATCATACCTTGTCTTAAAACTATGTATGGTTCCCGCCTCCACTATATCGTTCGCTAGACTATTCCACTTCCTAACTACTTTATGGTTGAAGAAGTGCTTCCTAACATCCCTTTGACTCATCTGAGTCTTCAGCTTCCAGTTGTGTCCCCTTGATTCTGTGTTCCCTCTCTGGAACATCCTGTCACTATCTACCTTGTCGATTCCCTGCAATATTTTTCAAATTCAAATTCTTTATTTCATGTAATACAAGGTGGGGGGTACTTACAGTTATACATTAAAGTTGATATTACAAGATGGCCAATAATATGCCTAGGTATGCCTAGGCTTTTCAGGCAGTCTTATGATAGGTCTTACTCAATAGCTACACAATGATTATACAGGTAGTAAGGTTAGGTAATTGTAGTGATTAATTAGGTTTACAAAATTTAGGTACTGGAATTTAAACATTGAGAATTTAACAATTAGTATAAGAAGTTAGCAATTAGTTTATATATTAATGATAAAGGTGATGTATTGGAGTGTCTTAGGCAAACTTATGACTAGCTTAAGTATTATGAAGCAATAGTTGTATTAGAATTTTGGTTAGAACTGCAAATTAAGGGGAATCACAGATATCAATAAGTGTATTTTGCTGTGGTTAGTACTGTGCAAATTAAGGGAAATCACAGATATCAATAAGTGTATTTTGCTGTGGATATGTGCAAGATAAAGTAGTTTTCATGTGGTTAGCTACCGGTTGGGTGCGTAAGTGAGATAAGATGTTTTTTAACGGTGCTTTTGAAAATGGAGGTTGTGTCTGCAGTTCTAGAGTTTTCAGGCAGGGAGTTCCAGATTTTAGGCCCTTTTATGCGCATTGAATTTTTGTATAGATTTAGTCGGACACAGGGAATGTCAAAGAGATGTTTAAGTCTGGTATTATGTCTATGGGTCCTGTCACAACTGTCAAGAAAGTGTTTTAGATCAGGGTTAAAGTTGGAATTTATGGTTCTATAAATGTAGATAGCAGAGTAGTAAGTATGGATGTTCTGAACAGTGAGTAGGTTTAGGTCTTTGAAGAGTGGGGGGTAGGTGCTGCCTAGCGTTGGATTGCGTGATAATTCTTACTGGGTTATTATTGGCTTTAGGTGGGTAATTGCTATTGATCCCCAAGCACAAATGGCATATGTGAGGTAGGGATAGATGAGTGAGTAGTATAGTGTGAGTAGGGCTGATTGTGGTACATAATACCGTATCTTAGATATGATCCCCACAGTTTTGGACACTTTCTTTATGTGTTGGATATGGGTGCTGAATTTCAGGCTGCTGTCAAGGTGAAGGCCCAGGAACTTGCCCTCATTATGTTTAGCAATAGATGTAGTGTTGATTTTAATGTTTAATTGTGGATCACCTGCTCTGTTGTCAAACATAATATAGAAGGTCTTATCAGTGTTGAGTGTAAGTTTATTGGCTGTCATAGTTTAGTGTGTCTTGAAGTCAGGCATTATGCCTTAAGTTGTACTGATGCCTTAATCACACAGCATTGTCATCTACAAATTATGTATAGTAATGGAGTTGTTCAGCAAGCAACTGGTGCAGTTGATAGTGCCCTTGTTGTCACAGTGACACCTCTCTAATAGAAATTGAAGCACACATCAACAGTTGGGTTTCTTCCCTGAGTTGTTTGTCATACTCCTTGCACTCAGATGTGTCCTATCATCCATAAATGCTCTTAACTTCATGAGTGTCAGTTGTGGCATGCTTGTGTCAGAAACCAGGCACATGTATGGCAGGATTGGACCTGTGCTCCAATTCCTTGAATCGAGTTTGAATGCCTTCCATTTCCCCCAGGTGTTATATGACCTCTATGAGTTTAACGCTCCCATGAATGTAATAAGAATCTATCATGCAGGATTAGCTACATGTCTACGGTGCATCGAACAAAATCAGCAGAGTCTTGGATGTCACCACAGCCCAGATTTGGCTGGACTACAAGTACTCAACAGTTTACAATGGTTTGTCCAGAAACGTTCTTTCAGTCACTACAGAAAACAGATCCAATGGCAGATTTGTATATTTTAAGAGGCACGTCAGTTCCCCCGTTTTTTAATAATATTTTATTTTTCCCCTATAATCTACCTTGTCCATAATTACTATCGCATTTGCTTTGTCTGCTTTCGTAAGGTGAAGTCTAGAATCTTTCCTTAATTCATGATATAACTCAACAAATCTTTGAAGACAATTGTGTTGTAGAGGTCTGAGCAAAGTAGATGAAAAGAGACTATATGTCTCCTTTGTCTAAATTTTTAAAACTTCTAAAATTAAATCGGCTGCAAAACTGCAAACAATCTTAGCCCAGACATCCTGCCTTTAAACTCTGAAAGAAATAAGAGGAATCAAAATTATCGTGGTAAGTGAATACAATATACTCAATATAACACAATCAGATATCAAAAACCAACTTGCCTCATGATATCAAAGTCGGTAACGTTATCGACCATTAAACAACTAAAGTTAAGGAGATGAATGAGTCACATGTCCAACACCTGAAATTTTTTATTCTGAATAAGAGGAGAAGAAGGTGTTGATTCACCGGGAATTCTCCCGGCCCGGGTCTTTACCAGATGGCGACCCGGCTCCGGCTCCCTGGCGCGGGAGTGTCAGAGACCTATGTCTCCCATGGGAGGGGATACCCCTCATCGGCGGGACCAAATGGCCGCAGGCCTAGCCACATTCTCCACCAGCACAAGGCATGGAGGTAGATAGATGCTAGGCCTCTCTGGTCTGCCACCTTCCCTAACGGGAAGGGCAGGCTGACGAGCTGCAGATGGTAGCAAACTCCAGCCTTGGCACCTACCCTGCCCTAGAAGGGCTGGGCATGGTGATCGACCTCTCTGAATAAGACAACTAGGTGCTGCACATGTGTCTTATTAGTCAATTTTTCGGTATTGGTAGAGCGTTAATGTAATGAAGGTTAAGGAGCACCCTGAAGGAGAAAATGTAGAAACACAAGTGTTTTTTTTTTACTTCTAATATAATGTTATACCACTATGTAGTTACAAGTTACAAGTAGATGTAAGTTATTTTAAGACTGTCCGAAATGCTCTGCATAACCAGGGGCTTTCTATACTTCTTGTCATGATTGTGACCAGATCTACCTGAGTTCATTACCTTTGTAACTTGTGAGTTCATTACCTTTGTAACTTGCTCAGCTATCAAACTTTGGGGTCCAGTCCCTGGACCCATTATGTACCTCTGTAATCTTTTAACTACCGCCCACAGGATGGGTATGGGCTGCATAATAAAGATATTAAACTAACTTTCTATAAAGTATGTCAATACCTGACCAGCCAGGTACGTTGGACTGCGTGCGGCCAGCAGTAACAGCCTGGTTGATCAGGCTCTGGTCCAACATGAGGCCTGGTCACAGACCGGGCCGCGGGGGCGTTGACCCCTGGAATTCTCTCCAGGTAAAACTCCAGGTAATATCACATTATTGTTGTACAGACTGTAAACTTTTCTTTATTGAAATAAAAATTACTTGACGTTACTTACGGCTACAGTCTGTATGAGTGTCGTCCACTGAGGACAAGGTAAATCTCCAAGCGGATATAAACCAGGTTTTTCAATGGGCCATGATGAAACAATATGAGGTTCAGTGAAGACAAATTTCAGTTATTCCGTTTGGAAAACTTGAAGAAATAATAGCTAGAACAGAAGATACTACAAACTCTAACTGGCCCCTCAAGGGAGGTTCCTTGATGCTAGTGAGGGGGCTCTTGATTTAGGGAATTGAGCTGTGCTCCAGTTCCCTGGATTAAGCCTGAATGCCTTCCATCCCCTTCCCCCGACAAGTGCTGTATAATCCCCACGGGTTTAGCACTCCCCATGATAATAATAATACAAACTCTAACCACACACTAGAGTGAAAAAACTAATTTGAAAGACTTGAGAGTGTTAATGTCAGAAAATCTCGCCTTCAAGGATCACAACAGTGTCACTATCATATCTGTGAGGAAAAAAATTGATAGGATGGATACCTGGAAGGTGTTTCGAGAGTCACCGCCCTCGCGACCCTGTACATGACCAGGCCTCGTGGTGGGTCAGGGCCTGTTACTGTTGGCCGCACGCAAACTGACGTACGAACCATAGACCGACTGGTCAGGAACTGACTTTTGGTGTCTGTCCATTTCCTTCTTGTCGACAGTCAGGGGTCCATTGGTAATCCTCCTTATGTATGTTGGGAGGCAGTTGAACAATCTTAGGCCCTTCAGACTTATTGTGTTGTCTTTTAGCATACTCGTGGAGCCTCTGCTTTTCATTGAAGGGATGTTGCGCCACCTGCCAAGTCTTTGCTTTCGTAGGGAGTGATTTCCGAGTGCAGATTTGGGACTAGTCCCTCTAGGATTTTCCAAGTGTATATTATCATGTATCTTTCTCGCCTGCGTTCCAGTGAGTATGGGTCAAGTGACTTCAACTGTTCCCAGTAATTTAGGTGCTTTATTGTACTTATACATGCAGCAAAAGTTCTCTGTCTATTCTCCAGATCTGCAATTTCGCCTGCCTTGAAAGGGGCCGTTAGTTTTAGTTAGTTTAATATCTTTATTATGCACCCCATACCCATCCTGTGGGCGGTAGTCAAAAGATTACAGAGGTACATAATGGGCCCAGGGACTGGGCCCCAAAGTTATGATAGTTGAACAAGTTACAAAGGTAATGAACTATTTACATGTTAGTGTACAGCAATACTCCAGCCTAGAGAGAACAAGTGATTTTGAAGAGAATCATCATTGGCTTGGCATCCCTAGTTTTGAAGGTTCTCATTATCCATCCTATCATTTTCCTAGCAGATGTAGAGATAGTGTTGGGTAATGAGAACTCTCAAAACAAGGGATACCATGCTAATGATGATCATTTTTAAGTCACTTGTTCGCTCTAGGTTGGAAAACTACTGTACACTAACAGCCCCATTCAAGGCAGGTGAAATCCCAGATCTAGAGAAAGTACAGAGAACCTTCACTGCACGTATCAGCTCAGTCAAGCACTTTAATTCCTGGGAATGTTAAACGTCCTTTGACCTGTGCTCCCTGGAATGCAGGCGAGAAATATATATATCATAATCTACACCTGGAAAATTCTGGAGAGATTGGTTCCAAATCTTCACACAGAAATAACTCCCTGAGAAAGCAAAAGACTGGGCAAACAGCACAGCATACCTCGCAATAAAAAGCTGGGGTACAATGAATGCACTAAAAGAAAATATAGTAAGTGTCCGTGGCCCAAGACTGTTCAACAGCCTCCTACCATACATAAGGGGTATTATCAATAGACCCCTGTCTGTCTTCAAAGGGAACTGGAAAGATACCTAAAGTCAGTGCTCGACCAGCCAAGCTGTGGTTCATATGTTGGACAGCGTGCGGCCAGCAGTAACAGCCTAGTTAATCAGGCCCTGCTCCACCGGGACACCTGGTCACGGACTGGGCCGCGGGGGCGTTGACCCACGGAACGATTTCCAGGTCGGTAGACTCGAAGTAGACATGGGTAACTCACTTAACAAGGTCACTTTTTATTGGATTTGTGTGTGATCAAACTTTTTATGTAGCCAAAATGTCCTCCAGAAAATGCTCAAACTGTCAGGTGTTTATATTTTATTTGGCCTGGAACCATTTATCAACAGCTTGCTTATCATTTAAGTGTTGAGGCTCAAATAATATCAACTACCGGACTTATCAACAACAGTGTTTCGTACTTGTCGGCACCTAAAGTCGGTACCTGACCAGCCAGGCTGTGGTTCGTACGTTGGACTGCGTGCGGCCAGCAGTAACAGCCTGGTTGATCAGGCTCTGGGCCAACATGAGACCTGGTCACAGACCGGGCCGCAGGGGCGTTGACCCCTGGAATTCTCTCCAGGTAAACTCCAGGTATCAAGGCACTAGACCACGAAACCGAGTTAAAGATTTTCCACCTTGCTCAAGTAAGTTCTTGGGGAAAATTTGCCTTAAAAGAAATATCTGCAGTAATATACAGGAACAGACGAAACTCAATGCCACACGTTTTATTTTTTTTGTAATAAAGAAGAAAAACTTCATTAAGACAGGAAGAAAAAAAAATATAAGGTGCGAAAATGCGCCAGCATACATGACAATAGTTTTTTTCGTTAAGTAAAAACAAGTATTTTGTTATTTAAATTGAGATTTTTAAAGTGCGAGCTGTTTTTTTAAGGACACTGGGAGTTAATGGAGTACCTTCACATTGCTATTCATGTGCACACCACTACTTGTACACAATATACAGCGTACAGGATGAATTATGTGTGTATAATATACTGCTCACAGTATGAGCTGTGGATACACAATAAACTGCTCAGAAGATGAAGTGTATATCCACAATATACTGCTCAGAATAAGGTGTAGGAGGAAACTAATATTCATAAAATACGCTGAAGATGTACAATAAATTACTGATCACAATATGAGCTGCAGGAGCATAATAAACTATCACTACAGGATGAGCTGCAAATACTGGCTTCTTCTTTACCATGTTTAACTGTAGTGTTTGTGGTCAGCACCATTGACATGTTGAAGCAGCACGACAGCTGACCTGGCCATAAGTAATCCTATTTACGCTCTTGTCACTACGTTAATGAGTACTTTATGTCAAGCACTGTATGAGTACACTGGCAAATTTGTCAACCAAATGTTAGACAAAAGTATAAAAAACCCAATTGATGAGACATTTCTTACAGCTACGTTTCACACATCAGGAGTTTTATCAAGCCAATACAAACAGTACAGGGAAATAGAGGGTAAAGTATATGAAATGAACTTGGTGAAGTATAGGAGGCAGAGAGAAGTAATAAAGAAAGAACAGAATCATAGAATGGAGGAGTACTATTACTCTTTGTGCTCTAGTTAGGAACTATTATAGATCCATCTACCCACTTTTCCTATTATTCCTTTATCACGTACGTTGTGTGCTATTACACCATGATCTCACTTGTCGAAGGCTTTCGCAAAGTTTGTGTATACTACATCTACATTTTGTTTGTCCACCAGAGTATCCAAGACCATGTCATAGTGGTCCAGTAGCCGTGAGAGGCAGGAGCGACTTGCTCTAAACCCAAGCTGCCCTGGGTTGTGCAACTAATGGGTATCTAAGTGGGTGGGGATCTTGCTTCTTAGAACCCTTTCAAAGATTATTATGATGTGGGACGTTAGTGCTATCGGTCTGTAATTCTTTGCAATTGCTTTACTGCCACCTTTGTGGAGTGGGACTATGTCTGTTATTTTTAGTAGCTGTGAGATGACTCCTGTGTCTATGCTCCCTCTCCATAGACTATTTAAGACATGTGAAAGGGGTTTCTTGCAGTTCTTGATGAAAACGGAGTTTCATGAGTCTTTGCCTGGGGCAGAGTGCATGGGCATGTCATTTATTGCTTTTTCAAAGTCTTGCGGTGTTAGAATTATATTAGAAATTCTTGAATTAGCCAAATTTTGAGTCTCGGCCATAAAAAAATAATTTAGATTGTTCCCCCTTAGTCTGATAAACGGCTCACTAAATACCGATTCATATGGGGACTTCAGTATCTCACTCATTTCTTTGTTGTCATCTGTGCAAGTCCCATCTTGTTTAAGCACGGGTCCAATACTGGATGTAGTTTTTGCCCTAGATTTAGCATAAGAAAATAAGTATTATGTTTTTTTTTCAGTTTCACTTATGGCTTTAAGCTCTTCCTGTGTTTCTTGGCTCCTGTATGATTCTTGAACTTAACTTCGATATTTTCCATTTCTCTGCCCAGTGACTCCTTTTGTATTTCAGATATAGTGGCCCCTTTCAGGAGCTCCGTGATTCTTCGCCTTCACCTGTAGAGGGAGGGTCTGTCTTTTTAGTTTACATCTTTTTTTCAGGAATGTGCCTTCAGCATACCTCAAGTGCCACAGAGTTAATTCTTTCTAGGCAAAGGTTTAGATCCGTATTGTTTAGAATATTTTCCCAGCTTGTTTTATTTAGGACATGATTGATTTTATCCCCCTGTATGTTTTTGTGAGTGCACATCACTCCAGAGACTTCCTCCAAACAGTTCCCATTTCATCAATGGGAACACGCCTCAACCCACAGACCCTCCGTATTGCAGTGGCTCTCCGCCTCACTGCCCCAGTTCACACAGAATATACCTGTATATGCTTGCCAAGGAACTCTCCCAGCAACTCCAAGATGGAACTGTCAAGTTTACCCGTGACTCCGAGCACGTCGCCACCAATAACCATCCATCAACCACCATCGACCACCATCGACCACCATCGACCACCATCGACCACCATCAACCACCATCTTCTAATCAACCATCCTTTAACAGAAACCATGACCCCGTTTGAAGTACACTCAAGATCGAAGTTCAGATCTCTCCTAAACGAATCACTCGTATAACAAGCTTCTCACCAACCAATCACCGTGCAGCTGAGTTCCCCAGCACTTTGTCATTGGCTAAAGCTGGGGTGTGGCTCTGATCGACCCTGTTATGGCTGCTTTCTCGACCCTTCCTGAATGTCTGCTGCTACACAGCTTCGCCACCCGCCCTTGTATCGTCAGCTGATCACCGCTGGCATGCCCCTCATGATACTCTCCTTCCTGGGAGCTAAGTACCGGTGCCCCTTATACATCTACATCTACGTCTGCAGTACACCTGTACAAATTACGCCAAAGTGGTTAGGCCACTTACCTTCTTACCCCACCTCTCTTCCTCCCTCCCACCCTTTTCCCATATTTCCATCCTTACCCTTCCTTCTTCCTCCACCATCTTACCGAAGCTCTGGTCATACAAGTCCCAGTCCAATACCTGTATTTGCGGTGATGCATAATCCAACCAATATGGGCTACATGGTCTTAACTACTCCAAAACCAAGGACTGGTATGCAAGACACAATGAAGTCAATAACATCATACAGAGGAGCCTTGCTACGGCTGGGTGCTCAGCCGATAAAGAGCCCCGATCCCTATCAACAAATAATATTCACAATACTGCAAACCTCCCCGGTGGTATCACCATCTATCCTTCGAAGAATGGCAAGCTTTTAGAATGGGGCTATACCTGCGTGTCGACGCTAGCTGACACCTACATCTGTCACAATGTTGGGCAACAAGGAGATGCTGTGGATCACAGGGAAGAGTACAAGATCAGCAAGTACAGAGACATAAGACATCGGTATCAATTTGTCCCAGTGGGATCAGAGACCTTGGGATCATGGGGAAAGAACGCCACACGTTTCCTCAAAGAACTGTGTTCCAGACTCATTGACATCACCAGGGACACATGGGTGGCCACTTTCATGTTCCTGCTTCCCAGTGTAGCCATCCAGACGGGAAAGGCTTTCTGCGTACTTGGCTCATGTCCAGCGTCAGAGGAGGTGGAGGAGATTCATAATCTTTGATATATTATAACAATGTATTCATGTTTGTGCTTTTTAAATTAATGATCCTTGACCTAAAAAAATATATATAGGTATATATGGGGTGGTAGGAGAAAACTAGTGTTCACGTGGATTCTAGAACTTATATATATATATATATATATATATATATATATATATATATATATATATATATATATATATATATATATATATATATATAAATTGTGGTATCCATTGCCTCGGAGAAGTGGATAAAAAGGCTTCAAGGAAGAATATTTAGATTTCTTTCTGAAGCCATTTGAATATTCCACTTTCCCTACCACCCCATCTTTTATATACAAACTTTATTTCAAGACAAAATACATTGACAAGAATACAATAGGGAGTAAAACAACATAGATAACAACTCAGAGCTACATGTCAAATACTTCGTCCAGCTCCCCGGCAGTGGGCCGCGTGCCCAGAACGCTGCAGGCATTTCCCCTCTGGATCGCCACACTGAGTCTCTGAAAGAGGAAGCTGGTCACCCTGTGGTCCCTGGTTTCTATGATGAGTTTCTCACCCAGCTCTTTGAGAAACTTTAGAGCACACTTGCCCCACGCTCCAAGGGTCTCCGACCCTATTGGGATGAAGTTATAGCAAGGGGAAAGGCCTTCATATTTGCGAGTCTTCTGGGTCTCCCTGTGGCTGGCAGCTCCACCCCCTTCGGCTGCGGAGTATGGCAAGTAGGTGTCTGCCATTGTGGCAGCACAGGTGTAGTCCCAAGCAATCTGCTTACCATTCTTCTAGGGTAGCATAGTGGCTCCATCAGGACGCTTTTGACTTCCATCAGACCTCTGCACTTGGGGTTCTCGTTGAGCTGGGCAACGGGCCGTGGCGAGGCTTCTCTTTATGATGTCGTTGACCTCCTCATGTCTAGCATAATTCCCTTCTGATGTGTGACAATATATATATATATATATATATATATATATATATATATATATATATATATATATATATATATATATATATATATATATAACAGAACAATATATTCTTGTCTCTCACATCTATTAGACCAGTATGCAAAAGTTGTGAACGACATGACGGAAGGAATAGCCTCCGAAGTGTCCCTGTTTGCAGATGATGTGAAGTTGATGAGAAAAATTCAATCGAACGAGGACCAGGCAGAACTGCAAAGGGATCTGGACAGGCTGCAGGCCTGGTCCAGCAATTGTCTCTTGGAGTTCAACCCCACCAAGTGCAAAGTCATGAAGATTGGGGAAGGGCAAAGAAGACTGCAGACAGAGTACAGTCTAGGGGGCCAGAGACTACAAACCTCACTCAAGGAAAAAGATCTTGGGGTGAGTATAACACCAGGCACACCTCCTGAGGCGCACATCAACCAAATAACTGCTGCAGCATATGGGCGCCTAGCAAACCTAAGAACAGCATTCTGACATCTTAATAAGGAATCGTTCAGGACCCTGTACACTGTGTACGTTAGGCCATACTGGAGTATGCAGCACTAGTTTGGAACCCACACCTAGCCAAGCACATAAGGAAACTAGAGAAAGTGCAAAGGTTTGCAACAAGACTAGTCCTGGAGCTAAGGGGTATGTCCTACGAGGAGAGGTTGAGGGAAATTGGCCTGACGACTCTGGAGGACAGGAGAGATAGGGGGGACATGATAACGACATATAAAATACTGAGAGGAATTGAGAAGGTGGACAAAGACAGGATGTTCCAGAGATGGGACACAGCAACAAGGGGTCACAGTTGGAAGTTGAAGACTCAGATGAATCACAGGGATGTTAGGAAGTATTTCTTCAGTCACAGAGTGGTCAGGAAGTGGAATAGCTTGGGAATCGATGTATTGGAAGCAGGATCCATTCATAGCTTCAAGAAGAGGTATGATAAAGCTCATGGCGCAGGGAGAGTGACCCAGTAGCAGCCAGTGAAGAGGCGGGGCCAGGAGCTATTAATCGACCCTTGCAACCACAACCAGATGAGTACAACTAGGTGAGTACACACTCACACACACACACATTGTTCATTCATGGGCTTCACGAGAGCGAGTTAAGTACACACAACGAAAGACGGCAGGAGGAAAGACAGGAGATTGAAAACATCATCAGAGAAATAGGCAAAGAGGACATGTTTGAGATAGTAAATTTTCAGAGAATAGGGGGGTACGTGAAGGGTAGAAAACGGCCGGTCAAGCTGATTTTCAAGACAGAAACAGTGCGAAACAGGGTCCTGCAAGAGAAACCACTGCTGAAGGAATCATCAGCATACAAGAGGGTGTTCCTAGACCGGGACAGAACAAAAACAGAATGACAGCAGCTGAGGGAGTGGAGACAAAAGCAAAAGGAGCTAGGAAGAGATACACGGACAAAAAGGTCAACCAGAGCAGGGAAGAGCAACAAAAGCAAGCACACACAGACCCATCCCCAGAACCACAAAACCAAACACGCTATCCCAATGCAGACCACAATCCACACTTACAGCCCCCACCCCACACTACACTGTAGAATCCCGCAGCACACCGCCAGGTCCCCCACCCCCACAGACCCCCGAAAACACAGTGTTGGAGAGGAAACTGAAGGTATGGTACACCAACACTGATGGAATAACGAATAAGTTGGAGGAATGGCATGAAAGAGTCAAAGAGGCATCACCGGACATCATAGCCCTCACTGAAACCAAGCTCACAGGGATTATTACAGATGCCATCTTTCCAATGGGATATCAGATCCTGAGGAAAGACAGAGGGAACAGAGGGGGTGGAGGAGTGGCACTGCTGATCAAAAACCAATGGGATTTTGTTGAGCTGGAGAGAAGAGACAGAGGAGAAGCAAGAGATTATATAATAGGAATGCTTCAGTCCGGAGGTCCCAAGGTGGTAATTGCAGTGATGTATAACCCACCACAGAACAGCAGGAGGCCAAGGCAAGAGTATGATGAGAGTAATAGAGCAATGGTTGACACACTGGCCGAAGTTGCCAGAAGGGGTCATGCGAGCAGGACAAAGCTACTGATCATGGGTAACTTCAACCACAAGCAAATCGATTGGGAGAACTTAGAGCCACATGGGGGCAAAGAAACGTGGAGGGCTAAGATGATAGAGGTGGTACTGGAAAATCTTATGTACCAACACGTAAGGGACACTACCAGAGAGAGAGGAGAGAATGAACCAGCGAGACTGGACCTAGTATTCACCCTGAGTAGCACAGATATTGAGGACATCACATATGAAAGACCTCTTGGGGCCAGTGATCATGTGGTTTTAAGCTTCGAATACATAATAGAGCTATAAGTGGAGGGGAACGCGGAAAGGGCCGGACAAACGAAGCCAGACTACAAGAAAGGAGACTACGTAGGCATGAAGAACTTCCTGCATGGAGTTCAGTGGGACAGAGAGCTGGCAGGGAAATCAGTAAACGAGATGATGGAATAATGACAAAAATATGCAAGGAAGCTGAGGAGACAACACAATAAGTGTCAGGGGCCCAAGATTGTTCAACTGCCTCCCAGCATACATCAGGGGGATTGCCAACAAACCCCTGGCTGTCTTCAAGCAGGCACTGGACAGGCACCTAAAGTCGGTACCTGACCAGCCGGCTGTGGTTCGTACGTTGGACTGCGTGCGGCCAGCAGTAACAGCCTGGTTGATCAGGCTCTGGTCCAACAGGAGGCCTGGTCCCGGACCGGGCCGCGGGGGCGTTGACCCCTGAAATTCTCTCCAGGTAGACTCCAGGTAGAGGTTTGTACCCAAGGGTAACAGGAATAACGAAAAAGCCAGAATGAGCCCTTGGTTCACTCAGAGGTGCAGGGAGACCAAAACCAAGTGTGCTAGGGAATGGAAGAAGTATAGAAGGCAAAGGATCCAGGAAAATAAGGAGAGCAGTCATAGAGCCAGAAATGAATATGCACAGGTGAGAAGGGAGGCACAAAGACAATATGAGAATGACACAGCAGCGAAAGCCAAATCTGACCCAAAGCTGTTGTACAGCCACATCAGGAGGAAAACAACAGTCAAGGACCAGGTGATCAGGCTGAGGAAGGTCACAAGAAATGACCGCGAAGTGTGTGAGGAGCTCAACATGAGATTCAAAGAATTGTTCACAGAGGAGATAGAAGGGCCTCCAGAAAGGAGGAGAGGTGGGGTACACCATACAACTGAGGAGGAAGTGAAGAGGCTGCTAAACGAGCTAGATACCTCAAAGGCGATGGGGCCAGATAACATTTCTCCATGGGTCCTGAGAGAGGGAGCAGAGGCACTGTGTACCACTAACAACAATCTTCAACACATTTATCGAAACAGGGCGACTAAATGAGGTATGGAAGACAGCAAATGAAGTCCCAATTTTTAAAAAAGGCGACAGACACGAAGCACTAAACTACAGACCAGTGTCACTGACATGTATAGTATGCAAGGTCATGGAGAAGATTATCAGGAGAAGAGTGGTGGAGCAGCATGGTTTCAGGGATGGAAAATCCTACATCACAAACCTACTGGAGTTCTATGACAGGGTGACGGCAGTAAGACAAGAGAGAGGGGTGGGTAGATTGCATTTTCTTGGACTGTAAGAAGGCGTTTGACACAGTTCCACACAAGAGATTAGTGCAAAAGCTGGAGGACCAGGCAGGAATAACAGGGAAGGCACTGCAATGGATCAGGGAATACCTGTCAGGAAGACAACAGTGAGTCATGGTACGTGGCGAGGTGTCAGAGTGGGCGCCTGTAACGAGCGGGGTGCCACAGGGATCAGTTCTAGGACCGGTGCTGTTTCAGGTATTTGTGAATGACATGACGGAAGGAATAGACTCCGAAGTGTCCCTGTTTACAGATGATGTGAAGTTGATGAGAAGAATTCAATCGGACGAGGACCAGGCAGAACTACAGAGGGATCTGGACAGGCTGCAGGCCTGGTCCAGCAACTGGCTCCTGGAATTCAACCCCTCCAAGTGCAAAGTCATGAAGATTGGGGAAGGGCAAAGAAGACCACAGACGGAGTACAGTCTAGGGGGCCAGAGCTTACAAACCTCACTCAAGGAAAAGGATCTTGGGGTGAGTATAACACGGGGCACATCTCCTGAGGAGCACATCAAACAAATAACTGCTGCAGCATACGGACGCCAGGCAAACCTAAGAACAACATTCCGACATCTTAATAAGGAGTCATTCAGGACCCTGTACACTGTGTACGTTAGGCCCATACTGGACTATGCAGCACCAGTTTGGAACCCTCACCTAGCCAAGCATGTAAGGAAACTAGAGAAAGTGCAAAGGTTTGCAACAAAACTAGTCCCGGAGCTAAGGGGTATGTCCTACGAGGAGAGGTTACGGGAAATCGATCTGACGACACTGGAAGACAGGAGAGACAGGGGGGATATGATAGCGACATATAAAATGCTGAGAGGAATCGACAAGGTGGACAGAGACAGAATGTTCCAGAGATGGGACACAGCAACAAGGGCTTACAGTTGGAAGTTGAAGACTCAGATGAACCACAGGGATGTTAGGAAGTATTTCTTCAGTCACAGAGTTGTCAGCAAGTGGAATAGTCTGGGAAGTGATGTAGTGGAGACAGGATCCATACATAGTTTTAAGGAGAGGTATGATAAAGCTCATGGAGCGGGTAGAGTGACCGAGTAGCGGCCAGTGAAGAGGCGGGGCCAGGAGCTGTGACTCGACCCCTGCAACCACAACTAGGTGAGTACACACATGTACTCGTGCAGTAAATGCCATGAATATCGCTAGGTAATAAACTATTTTTGTGAATGTGTTCCTAGAATTGAAACGGGGATAAAAAGTAAAATATCATGGTGGAAATCGGCCGGGTATTTTGTTTACCAATGTCTTGGCCCCAACGGTGAAGTAGAACCTGGGACCGTTGTGTGTATACAGTGTTGTGTTAGACGCGGGTCAGTGAACCTTGCTGGCTTTTAGTCTCTCCTATAGCGTAAGTATTCAACTGAATATTTCCTGATGATGGAGGTTGACTTGTGAAATAGTTGTGTGTAGGGCGAGGCTAGCCAGTAGCCGGGGACGCTGTAAACGATTCTAATTGTGTCCCGGGGCAGAGCGAGGTGAAGCTGTGACCTTGAGTCTCGTCACGCCCACCTTGATCTCTTCACCACTGGAGTCAACCAAACAATGTGTATATAATATATCTTTTCCTTCTCAGTTAGCCACTTTACCTCATGACTTCGCATGATCCATCAACTTTTTCTCCTCATTTACAGTATATACATACATTTGTTTGTGATGTAACCAGTTATTCTGCTTGCTAAATTTGTTTTTCCAATTTTAGCACTGATGATGGATTTCGAGACTCCCAAACGTTCGAAAATTGAAAATAAGTGATGCTTTATACGGTTTTGATGCTTTTTTATCTCACACACACACACACACACACACACACACACACACACACACACACACACACACACACACACACACACACACACACACACACACACACACCGATGGCATGGTGGCTAGCGCTCTTGGTTCACGCACGGAGGGCCCGGGTTCAATTCCAGGCGGGGCCGAAACATTTCGAAGTGTTTCGTTACACACACACACACACACACACACATACATACATACAACAGGCCTAGTGTCTAATCGACATGTGCCTAAGACAAAATGGTAACTAACTAACACACACACACACACACACACACACACACATACAACAGGCCTAGTGTCTAATCGACATGTGCCTAGGACAGAATGGTAACTAACTAACACACACACACACACATACAAACATTTCGAAGTGTTTCCTTACACACACACACACACACATATACAACAGGCCTAGTGTCTAATCGACATGTGCCTAAGACAAAATGGTAACTAACTAACACACACACACACACACACACACACACACATACAACAGGCCTAGTGTCTAATCGACATGTGCCTAAGACAAAATGGTAACTAACTAACACACACACACACACACACACACAAAAAGGTTTGCGACAAGGTTAGTTCCACAACTCAGGGGTCTGTCCTATGAAGAAAGGTTGAGGGAAATAGGACTAACAACACTGGAGGAAAGAAGGGTCAGAGGAGACATGATAACGACATACAAAATACTGCGGGGAATCGAAAAGGTAGACAGGGACAGGATGTTCCAGAGAGGGAACACAGAAACAAGGGGACACAACTGGAAGCTGAAGACTCAGATGAGTCAAAGGGATGTTAGGAAGCATTTCTTCAGCCACAGAGTAGTCAGGAAGTGGAATAGTCTAGAGAAAGATATAGTGGAGGCAGGAACCATACATAGTTTTAAGACGAGGTATGATAAAGCTCATGGAGCAGGGAGAGCAGAGACCCAGTAGCGGACAGCGAAGAGGCGGGGCCAGGAGCTGAGTCTCGACCCCTGCAACCACAATTAGATGAGTACAATTAGGTGAGTACACACACACATACAACAGGCCCAGTGTCTAATCGACTTGTGCCTAGGACAAAATGGTAACTAACACACACACACCAGTTTGGAACCCACACCTAGCCAAGTACGTAAATAAACTAGAGAAAGTGCAAAGGTTTGCAACAAGACTAGTCCCGGAGCTAAGGGGTATGTCCTACGAGGAGAGGTTAAGGGAAATCGACCTGGAGGACAGGAGAGAAAGGGGGGACATGATAACGACATATAAAATACTGAGAGGAATTGACAAGGTGGACAGAGACAGAATGTTCCAGAGATGGGACACAACAGCTGTGGGAATACGAGAATCTAGCCCTTTCAACCTGCATAGATGGGAAGAGGGGGGCGGGGCGAGTGGTGAGGGTTGAGGGGCTTTGGGGTGGCAGTAACGTATGTTTTATTGGGGTATACATGCCGGCGGTGGCATGGACCTCTCTTTACAGATTTTTTGTGCGACAGGGGTCCAGTGGCTCTCAAGCTGGTCCTAGTGCCAGTAAAAGACAAAGGAGGGAAGTAACCCCAGATGAGGCTTTGATACCTGAAGTTCTTATGGAGGGGGATTTCCCTTCCAAACAAAAACAAGGGGACACAGTTGGAAGTTGAAGACTCAGATGAATCACAGGGATGTTAGGAAGTATTTCTTCAGTCACAGAGTGGTCAGGAAGTGGAATAGTTTGAGAAGCGATGTAGTGGAGGCAGGATCCATTCATAGCTTTAAGAAGAGGTATGAAAAAAGCTCATGGTGCGGGGAGAGTGACCCAGTAGAGGCCAGTGAACAAGCGGGGCCAGGAGCTTTGACTCGACCCCTGCAACCACAACTAGGTGAGTACAGGGTGATAGGGTGAACTGGGACAGATTGAGAGATGGAAAACAGGAAGTCGAGGAAACAGCTGGAAGTTGAAAGCTCAGATGAGTTAAAGGGAAGTTGGGTAACATTTCTTCAGTGGAGCGACCTATACAGTGAAGTGGTAGAGGCAGGATCCATACATAGCTTTAAGAAGAGGTACGACAAGACTCTTGGAGCCGGGAGGTACATCACCTAGGAAAGAGGCGAAACCAGGACCTGTGAATCGATCCCTGCAACCACATATAGGTGACACACACACACACACACACACACACACACACACACACACACACACACACTACACACACACACACACACACACACACACACACACGCACACACATACACACACACACCCCAAGTGTCATATTATGAAGCTTAAGAAAAAAGAGAAGACTGCAGACGGAGTACAGGCTCGGGGGGTTAAGGCTGGAAACCTTACTCAAGGAGAAGGACCTTGGGGTGAGCATCATACCGAGTACATCCCCTGAGAGTGCACATCAACCATATAACTGCTGCAGCATATGGGTGCCTGGCAAACCTAACAATAGCGTTTCGGCATCTAAATAGTCATTCGCGGCTCTTAACAGCATACGTCAGGTGCCCCTAATGCCATGACATGTCAGTGGCTCTCCTTGCACTCAATTTACATTGTAACTACCAATACCTATGTAATCTGCAATCTGCAACGAAATAAAATTTACTTTACTTTACTTTACTTTACTTTACTTTACTATATTGGAGTATGCAGCACCAGTATGGAACCCACACCTTCTCAAGCACATCAAGAAATTGAAGAAAGTACAGAGGGTTGCAACAAGAAAAGTCCAGGAGCTAAGGGCTATGTCCTTTGAGGAGACGTTAAGGGAACTTACCCTGATGACACTGGGGGACAGGAGGGCTAGGGGGGGATATGATAACGATGAACAAAATACTGAGAGGAATTGACATATTGAACAGGAACAGAATGTTTTAGAAGTGGGATATATGAACAAGAGGGAACAACTGAAAATTGGAAGCTTAGATGAATCATAGGGATGTTAGGAAGTATTTCTTCAGCCATAGGGCTGTCATTGAGTGGAACACTCGGAAGAATGAAATGGCAGAAGCGAAGAGGAGTGGCCAGGAGTTGTGAATCGACCCCTGCACCCACATATAGGTGAGTACACACACAGTTGTGGCTGAGTTTGGTGGCGCAGACAGGCACAGTGGCAGCAAAAAAGTGCTGGGCAAGGCTCGATTCCAAGAAGAGGAACATTATCAAGCAAAACATATCGTCACTTACCTTGACATTTAAACTACATATTGAGTAATGAACAGCAGCAGCGCCCTGGTAAATTACACAGTCTATGTAACACACCAGATGAACTCACTTTGATGTATGTACATGATACATAGTCACGTCAGCTGCTGGGCATGATCCATAGTCACGTCAGCTGCTGGGCATGATCCATAGTCACGTCAGCTGCTGGGCATGATCCATAGTCACGTCAGCTGCTGGGCATGATCCATAGTCACGTAAGCTGCTGGGCATGATGCATAGTCACGTCAGCTGCTGGCCATGATGCATAGTCACGTCAGCTGCTGGGCATGATGCATAGTCACGTCAGCTGCTGGGCATGATCCATAGTCACGTCAGCTGCTGGGCATGATCCATAGTCACGTCAGCTGCTGTGCATGATCCATAGTCACGTCAGCTGCTGGGCATGATGCATAGTCACGTCAGCTGCTGGCCATGATCCATAGTCACGTCAGCTGCTGGGCATGATCCATAGTAACGTCAGCTGCTGTGCATGATCCATAGTCACGTCAGCTGCTGGGCATGATGCATAGTCACGTCAGCTGCTGGCCATGATGCATAGTCACGTCAGCTGCTGGGCATGATCCATAGTCACGTCAGCTGCTGGGCATGATCCATAGTAACGTCAGCTGCTGTGCATGATCCATAGTAACGTCAGCTGCTGTGCATGATGCATAGTCACGTCAGCTGCTGGGCATGATACATAGTCACGTCAGCTGCTGGGCATGATCCATAGTCACGTCAGCTTCTGGGCATGATGCATAGTCACGTCAGCTGCTGGGCATGTGCATAGTCACGTCAGCTGCTGGGCATGATCCATAGTCACGTCAGCTGCTGGGCATGTGCATAGTCACGTCAGCTGCTGGGCATGTGCATAGTCACGTCAGCTGTTGGCCATGATCCATAGTCACGTCAGCTGCTGGCCATGATCCATAGTCACGTCAGCTGCTGGGCATGATGCATAGTCACGTCAGCTGCTGTGCATGATCCATAGTCACGTCAGCTGCTGGGCATGATCCATAGTCACGTCAGCTGCTGGCCATGATCCATAGTCACGTCAGCTGCTGGGCATGATCCATAGTCACGTCAGCTGCAGGCATGACAGTCAGTCAGCGCTGGCCATGATCCATAGTCACGTCAGCTGCTGGCCATGATCCATAGTCACGTCAGCTGCTGGGCATGATCCATAGTCACGTCAGCTGCTGGGCAGTCCAGTCGTCAGCTCTGGCATGATCCATAGTCCCTCAGCTGCTGGCCATGATCCATAGTCACGTCAGCTGCTGGGCATGATCCATAGTCACGTCAGCTGCTGGCCATGATCCATAGTCACGTCAGCTGTTAGGCATGATCCATAGTCACGTCAGCTGCTGGGCATGATCCATAGTTACGTCAGCTGCTGGCCATGATCCATAGTCACGTCAGCTGCTGGGCATGATCCATAGTCACGTCAGCTGCTGGGCATGTGCATAGTCACGTCAGCTGCTGTGCATGATCCATAGTCACGTCAGCTGCTGGGCATGATCCATGGTCACGTCAGCTGCTGTGCATGATCCATAGTCACGTTAGCTGCTGTGCATGATCCATAGTCATGTCAGCTGCTGGGCATGATGCATAGTCACGTCAGCTGCTGGCCATGATGCATAGTCACGTCAGCTGCTGGCCATGATCCATAGTCACGTCAGCTGCTGGGCATGATCCATAGTCACGTCAGCTGCTGGCCATGATCCATAGTCACGTCAGCTGCTGGGCATGATGCATAGTCACGTCAGCTGCTGGGCATGATGCATAGTCACATCAGCTGCTGGGCATGATGCATAGTCACGTCAGCTGCTGGGCATGATCCATAGTCACGTCAGCTGCTGGGCATGATCCATGGTCACGTCAGCTGCTGTGCATGATCCATAGTCACGTTAGCTGCTGTGCATGATCCATAGTCACGTCAGCTGCTGGGCATGATGCATAGTCACGTCAGCTGCTGGCCATGATGCATAGTCACGTCAGCTGCTGGCCATGATCCATAGTCACGTCAGCTGCTGTGCATGATCCATAGTCACGTCAGCTGCTGGCCAAGATCCATTGTCACGTCAGCTGCTGTCCATGATCCATAGTCACGTCAGCTGCTGGGCATGATCCATAGTCACGTCAGCTGCTGGGCATGATCATAGTCACGTCAGCTGCTGTGCATGATCCATAGTCACGTCAGCTGCTGGGCATGATCCATAGTCACGTCAGCTGCTGGCATGATGCATATCACGTCAGCTGCTGGGCATGATCCATAGTCACGTCAGCTGCTGGGCATGATGCATAGTCACGTCAGCTGCTGGGCATGATCCATAGTCACGTCAGCTGCTGGGCATGATATATAGTCACGTCTGCTGCTGGGCATGATGCATAGTCACGTCAGCTGTTGGGCATGATGCATAGTCACGTCAGCTGCTGTGCATGATCCATAGTCACGTCAGCTGCTGGGCATGATATATAGTCACGTCAGCTGCTAGGCATGATGCATAGTCACGTCAGCTGCTGGGCATGACGCATAGTCACGTCAGCTGCTGGGCATGATATATAGTAACGTCAGCTGCTGGGCATGATCCATAGTCACGTCAGCTGCTGGGAATGATGCATAGTCACGTCAGCTGCTGGGCATGATGCATAGTCACGTCAGCTGCTGGGCATGTGCATAGTCACGTCAGCTGCTGGGCATGATGCATAGTCACGTCAGCTGCTGGGCATGTGCATAGTCACGTCAGCTGCTGGGCATGTGCATAGTCACGTCAGCTGCTGGGCATGATCCATAGTCACGTCAGCTGCTGGGCATGTGCATAGTCACGTCAGCTGCTGGGCATGATGCATAGTCACGTCAGCTGCTGGGCATGTGCATAGTCACGTCAGCTGCTGGGCATGATGCATAGTCACGTCAGCTGCTGGGCATGTGCATAGTCACGTCAGCTACTGGGCATGATGCATAGTCACGTCAGCTGCTGGGCATGTGCATAGTCACGTCAGCTGCTGGGCATGTGCATAGTCACGTCAGCTGCTGGGCATGATCCATAGTCACGTCAGCTGCTGGCCATGATCCATAGTCACGTCAGCTGCTGGGCATGATGCATAGTCACGTCAGCTGCTGGGCATGATCCATAGTCACGTCAGCTGCTGGACATGATCCATAATCACGTCAGCTGCTGGGCATGATGCATAGTCACGTCAGCTGCTGGGCATGATGCATAGTCACGTCAGCTGCTGGGCATGATCCATAGTCACGTCAGCTGCTGGGCATGATGCATAGTCACGTCAGATGCTGGGCATGATGCATAGTCACGTCAGCTTCTGGGCATGATCCATAGTCACGTCAGCTGCTGGGCATGATGCATAGTCACGTCAGCTGCTGGGCATGATGCATAGTCACGTCAGCTGCTGGGCATGATCCATAGTCACGTCAGCTGCTGGGCATGATCCATAGTCACGTCAGCTGCTGGCCATGATCCATAGTCACGTCAGCTGCTTGCCATGATGCATAGTCACGTCAGCTGCTGGGCATGATGCATAATCACGTCAGCTGCTGGGCATGATGCATAGTCACGTCAGCTGCTGGGCATGATGCATAATCACGTCAGCTGCTGGGCATGATGCATAATCACGTCAGCTGCTGGCCATGATCCATAGTCACGTCAGCTGCTGGGCATGATCCATAGTCACGTCAGCTGCTGGCCATTATGCATAATCACGTCAGCTGCTGGGCATGATCCATAGTCACGTCAGCTGCTGGACATGATCCATAATCACGTCAGCTGCTGGGCATGATGCATAGTCACGTCAGCTGCTGGGCATGATGCATAGTCACGTCAGCTGCTGGGCATGATGCATAGTCACGTCAGCTGCTGTGCATGATCCATAGTCACGTCAGCTGCTGGGCATGATGCATAGTCACGTCAGCTGCTGGGCATGATCCATAGTCACGTCAGCTGCTGGGCATGATGCATAGTCACGTCAGCTGCTGGGCATGATCCATAGTCACGTCAGCTGCTGGCCATGATCTATAGTCACGTCAGCTGCTTGCCATTATGCATAATCACGTCAGCTGCTGGGCATGATGCATAGTCACGTCAGCTGCTGGGCATTATGCATAATCACGTCAGCTGCTGGGCATGATGCATAGTCACGTCAGCTGCTGGCCATTATGCATAATCACGTCAGCTGCTGGGCATGATGCATAGTCACGTCAGCTGCTGGGCATGATGCATAATCACGTCAGCTGCTGGGCATGATGCATAGTCACGTCAGCTGCTGGGCATGATGCATAATCACGTCAGCTGCTGGGCATGATTCATAATCACGTCAGCTGCTGGCCATGATCCATAGTCACGTCAGCTGCTGGGCATGATCCATAGTCACGTCAGCTGCTGGCCATAATGCATAATCACGTCAGCTGCTGGGCATGATCCATAGTCACGTCAGCTGCTGGGCATGATCCATAGTCACGTCAGCTGCTGGGCATGTGCATAGTCACGTCAGGTGCTGGGAATGATGCATAGTCACGTCAGGTGCTGGGCATGATGCATAGTCACGTCAGGTGCTGGGCATGATCCATAGTCACGTCAGGTGCTGGGCATGATCCATAGTCAGGTCAGGTGCTGAGCATGATCCATAGTCAGGTCAGGTGCTGAGCATGATCCATAGTCGCGTCATTATTATACAGCAGACCAAGCTATAACATTACTCAGAACCAACAATATCACAAGTATCTTTAATTACAATGTCAGATCTTTGAGCAAACACTACGATGACCTCACAGCACTACTCAATTCCCTGCATACCAGTATGTCAATCATCACGCTCACTGATACCTGGCTAAAGCCTGGTACTACAGATGTCTGTGCCATTCCAGGTTACACAGCCATTCACAACTGTAGGACAGACCAGCGAGGGGGTGGAACAGCTATATATTACTCGGATCAACTTGAATGTATGAATAATTCTTGCACAAGTGATAAACATGGAGAACATATTATAGCTAAATTTAAATCAACAGACCTGCAAAAAACCCTCACAGTGATAAACATCTACAGATTACCACAGTCAAACATTTACCATTTTAGTGAAAAATTAGGAAACCTGATAACTGATGCACACATGAACAAAGACTACTTGCTGCTCACAGGAGATTTCAACATAAATCTCCTAAATGACCAGGACCCACAAGTAACAGAATTCACAAACACTATGAGCAACTGCTTGTTGCTACCAGCAATAACAAAACCTACAAGAATCTCCGAGACTAGTATCTCCTTATTAGATCACATCTGGACTAACACCATATCCCCTTTAAAATCAGGCATAATCACAGACAACACCACAGACCACTACCCTACCTTTCTCATAACCAACCAAGGTAAATTGCCCCAAGACACTACTAAAGTTACCTTCAGACTACATAACGAGACAGCTGTTAATAACTTTATAACAGCTATGATTAACATCGACTGGCATAATGAGATAAAAACATATATATAGATACTGATGAATGTATTAATAATTTCCTAAAAAAAAAAAACACTGCCTCTATAACAAGCATTGACCTAGGAAAAACTAAACAGATCACAGCTAAGAGACTGAACAGTCCCTGGCTAACACCCAGCATCCTTAAATCCAATAACACAAAGCACCTATATGAAAAACAGTACAGAATGGGTCAAATAACCAAAGACCATTCTAAACGTTACTCGCCAATCCTTACGAGCCTGATAAGAAGGTCAAAAAATTGTATTATGAGAACAGATTACATAACATAAAAGGTGATATGAAAAAGACCTGGAAAACCCTATCTGAAATTCTAGGAAATAAAAAGATATCCAAAAACAAAACAATCAAATTAACAAAATCAGATGAACCCTTACTCCCACCAACTGAAACAGCAAACAGACTTAATGTTTTCTTCTCCACCATAGGAAAGAATCTAGCGAGTAAGATCCCAAACTCAAACACCCGTCCATCTGACTAACTCTCGGGCACCTACCCTAATACACTATTCCTAGCTCCTACCAACCCAACAGAAGTCTCGCTCATCATCAACACCCTTAAAAACAAGGCAGGATATATAAAAAACTTACCACCTTTTATGTACAAAAAAGCTTCTCAGGTACTGTCACCAATTATTGCAATATTCTTTAACAAATCCAACGAATCCTCCACCTTCCCATCAATTCTCAAAATAGCGAGGGTCTCCCCGATCCACAAAGGTCGAGATCAAGCAGACTTGAATAACTATAGACCACTATCTAACTTCCCTCTGCTCTCTAAAATCTTTGAAAAATTAATTCATAGGCAGATCTATTTCTACATAGTCTTACACAACATACTCAACCCCTGTCAGTTTGGATTCAGGACTAACAAAAGCACAAATGATGCTATTATACACATGCTAGAACTAATATACACCGCTCTCGAGAAGAAAGTAGTACCGCTGGTAATCTTCATTGATTTACGTAAAGCTTTTGATACAGTCAACCATGATTTGCTGTACATTAAATTAACACACTATGGTATAAAAGGGCACTCCCTCAACTACCTAAAGTCATACCTTAGTAACAGAAGCCAATATGTGTACACAAATGGAGCTAACTCTTCCACACAACCAATTATAGTCGGGGTCGCACAAAGAAGTGTCCTTGGCCTGCTCTTCTTTCTCATTTACATCAATGACCTACTGAATGCATCACAACTACTCAAACTCATATTATTTGCAGATGACACTACATACGTCTTCTCTCACCCAAACCCAGTCATACTGGCCAAACCATACCACGGGTGGGGTTCAAACCCGCGGTCACAGAGTCTCAAAACTCCAGACCGTCGCGTAAGCCACTGGGCCAGCCTTGGTATGGTTTGTTTGCAATCGTGTCATTACGATTTCATGAGTCATATTGGCCAACACTGTAAATGCTGAATTGCAGAAAATATCTACCTGGATGATGACTAATAAGCTTACTCTCAATACTGACTAAACCTATTTCATTCAGTTTGGAAACAGAGCTACAAATGTTCCATTTAACATAACGCTAAACGGATCACCCATCACAAGACTCACAGAGGGAAAATTCCTAGGAATCCACCTTGACAGTAACCTCAAATTCCAGACACATGTACAACAAAGATACGGTACTATTTTCCACAATCAGCTCTCCTTGCACTGTATCATTCACTCATCTACCCTTATCTCACCTATGGAATTTGTGCATGGGGATCAACAACATTAAATCACCTAAGACCACTAATAACCTAGCAAAAAACTGCAGTCAGAATGATGACAAATTCCCACTCCAGACAGCACACTCCACCAATATTCAAAAGTCTAAAACTACTCACCGTAAAGAACATCCATACTTATTCTTGTGCCTACTACATACATAGAACACAATACTCAAACATAAACCCTCCACTCAAACTTCTCACCAACCTTAACAGGACACACGACTATAACACAAGACACAGATCACTTTTTGATGTACCCCGTGTCCATATCACACTGTGTAAAAACTCTATGCACATAAAGGCCCCAAAATTTGGAATTCATTACCAGTAAATACTAAAGTAACCCGGTCTAAACATCAATTTAAGATTCTTCTCAAAAACCACCTACTCACCCTAAACTAATTACTCAATACTCAATACTTAACTTTACCAATTACCTAAATCTTAAAACTTCAAATTTTGATGCCCAAAGTTCATACATTACTTAATACTACATGGTAGTATAAATACCTGCCCAAAATAATACTGCCTTACACCCAATTGTAACATTCTTATACTGTAAACTACTTTCAACAACGCTCAATGTTATATTCCCATAGTATAATTAAAATATTTTCTATTGATATAACCAGCCTACAAAATACTTTCAACACGTCCCAATGTAATATCCCCAGATTGTAATTTGAGTAAACTTACTCTCTGCTATAAATAAAAACGGATGTACAAAAACAAACTATGATAAATTTATCTAGTATTAAGTAGTCTGTAAGCCATTAAATTTAGTCTGCCCATAATGCCATGGCATGATAATGGCTCTCTTTGCACTGCAACTCATTATTGCAATTACAAAATCTCAATGTAAACTTGCAAGGAAATAAAAATTTGTATTTGCATTTGAATTTTATATTATCTGCTCACGATAATTATATCTTTGTTAATAAATAATCTACAACTTGTGGAACTTAATTCATTGTTGTGTTTGCTTGATTTTCAAGATAAGTTTCAGCTAGTTTAAGCCAACTTCAATATCCCAAATAAATAAATAAATTATATATATATATATATATATATATTTATATATATATATATATATATATATATATATATATATATATATATATATATATATATATAAATCAGCAGGAACTGACGGGATCATGACAGAAATGTTAAAAGCAAGGGGAGATATTGTGTTGGAGTGGATGGTATCTTTGTTTAATAAATGTATGAAAGAGAGAAAGGTACCTAAGGATTGGCAGAGGGCATGTATAGTTCCTTTACATAAAGAGAAGGGTGACAAAAGAGATTGTAAAAATTATAGGGGAATAAGTTTACTGAGTATACCAGGTAAAGTGTACGGTAGGGTTATTATTGAAAGAATTAGAGGTAAGACAGATAGTAGGATCGCAGATGAGCAAGGAGGTTTTAGAGTGGGTAGGGGATGTGTAGATCAAGTGTTTACATTGAAGCATATATGTGAACAGTATTTAGATAAATGCTGTAAAGAGTTTTTATGAGGATAGTGAGGCTCAGGTTAGGGTGTGTAGGAGAGAGGGAGATTACTCCCCGGTAAAAGTAGGTCTTAGACAGGGATGTGTGATGTCACCATGGTTGTTTAATATATTTATAGATGGATTTGTAAAAGAAGTAAATGCTAGGGTGTTGGGGAGAGGAGTGGGATTAAATTATGGGGAATCAAGTACAAAATGGGAGTTCACAGTTACTTTTTGCTGATGATACTGTACTTATGGGAGATTCTAAAGAAAGTTGTAAAGGTTAGTAGACTAGTTTGGGAGGGTGTGTAAAGGTAGAAAGTTGAAAGTTAACAAAGATAAGAGTAAGGTGATGAGGGTATCAAACGATTTAGATAAAGAAAAATTGGATATCACATTGGAGAGAGGAAGTATGGAAGAAGTGAATGTTTTCAGATATTTGGGAGTTGACTTGTCAGCGGATGGGTTTATGAAGGATGAGGTGATTGGTGCGTTGAGGTATCTGTGGAGACAAAAAACGTTATCCATGGAGGCAAAGAAGGGAATGTATGAAAGTATAGTGGTACCAACACTCTTATATGGGTGTGAAGCATGGGTTGTAAATGCTGCAGCGAGGAGGAGGCTGGAGGCAGTGGAGATGTCCTGTCTAAGGGCAATGTGTGGTGTAAATATTATGCAGAGAATTTGGAGTGTGGAAATTAGGAGGAGGTGTTTAGTTACTAAAAGTATTAGTCAAAGGGCTGAAGAGAGGTTGTTGAGGTGGTTTGGTCATTTAGAGAGAATGGATCAAAGTAGAATGACTTGGAGAGCGTATAAATCTGTAGGGGAAGGAAAGAGGGGTAGGGGTCGTCCTCGAAAGGGTTGGAGGGAGGGGGTAAAAAAGGTTTTGAGGGCGAGGGGCTTGGACTTCCAGCAAGCGTGTTTGAGAGTGTTAGATAGGAGTGAATGGAGACGAATGGTTTTTGGGACCTGACGAGCTGTTGGAGTGTGAGCAGGGTAATATTTAGTGAAGGAATTCAGGGAAACCGGTTATTATAGATTTAGCCGGACTTGAGTCCTGGAAATGGGAAGTACAATGCCTGCACTTTAAAGGAGGGGTCTGGGATAGTGACAGTTTGGAGGGACTATTCTTAGTTGTAGTATCTGAGGGCCTCTGCAAAGACAGTGATTATGTATGAGTGAGGTGAAAGTGTTGAATGATGATGAAAGTATTTTCTTTTTGGGGGTTTTCTTTCTTTTTGGGTCACCCTGCCTCGGTGGGAGACGGCCGACTTGTTTTGTATATATATATATATATATATATATATATATATATATATATCAGTAAAATAATTGTTTGTGACTTAATCAAATTATTCGATAATTAAATTAGATTTTGCAGAAAATTTCAAATATTAGCTTAATAAATTATGTTTAAAGGTTGGCGTTAATCATGTGATGACCCGTGAGGCTGTGTTTAGTTATGTGATAACTTGCTCAGGGGTTAAATTTCCTCTGGTGTACCCGTGGTACCTATCTGATTAAAATATACTGATCGTATAGGTGGTGTGTTCACCTACACTGACGGACTTGTCATTCCTACGAGAGTCCTTGATTTTCAGTGTTGCATCCATGACACTGAAATTTGGTTTATAGTAGTGATTATGCCATGTCTCTCATGTCTGTCAGTGCAAGCAAAGACCTGACTTCTAAAACTGACATTTACTAGGTGCAAATTATTAGGCTTCAAAGAAATTGAGATTCAGGTAAATCAAGTTTGGACTTAGGTAATAAGGTTACAGTCATTATCATTTTTTTATTAGTTTGCATTTATCAAAATCCATTTTGTGGTTGTATTTGTGTACATAACAGAACACACGACTTCTGTCACTGGTTGTTCTAAAGTATTTTTTGTGTGTTCATATATGTTCTTTTTCGTATTTTTATCTTTTTCACCCACATATGTACTTTATCGTAACATTGTTTATACAGGAGAAAATACAAATGTTTGTTTTGGTTGAGAATTTCCGTCAGTTTCTCCATCAGGTATCTTGTCATCTCCCCCATGCATTCTTGAACCTGTTTTACATCATAACTTCCTGATCCTTTTTTTTCTTAAGTTACAGTCACCACAGTCTCCCCTCTCCTGTAAGTTGCAGTCTCCACAGTCTCCCCTCTCCTATAAGTTGCAGTCCCCACAGTCTCCCCTCTCCTATAAGTTGCAGTCCCCACAGTCTCCCCTCTCCTATACGTTGCAGTCCCCACAGTCTCCCCTCTCCTATAAGTTGCAGTCCCCACAGTCTCCCCTCTCCTATAAGTTGCAGTCTCCACAGTCTCCCCTCTCCTATAAGTTGCAGTCCCCACAGTCTCCTCTCTCCTATAAGTTGCAGTCCCCACAGTCTCCCCTCTCCTATAAGTTGCAGTCCCCACAGTCTCCCCTCTCCTGTAAGTTGCAGTCCCCACAGTCTCCCCTCTCCTATAAGTTGCAGTCCTTACAGTCTCCCCTCTCCTATAAGTTGCAGTCCCCACAGTCTCCCCTCTCCTGTAAGTTGCAGTCCCCACAGTCTCCCCTCTCCTATAAGTTGCAGTCCCCACAGTCTCCCCTCTCCTGTAAGTTGCAGTCCCCACAGTCTCCCCTCTCCTATAAGTTGCAGTCCCCACAGTCTCCCCTCTCCTATAAGTTGCAGTCCCCACAGTCTCCCCTCTCCTGTAAGTTGCAGTCCCCACAGTCTCCCCTCTCCTATAAGTTCCAGTCCCCACAGTCTCCCCTCTCCTATAAATTGCAGTCCCCACAGTCTCCCCTCTCCTATAAGTTGCAGTCCCCACAGTCTCCCTCTCCTATAAGTTGCAGTCCCCACAGTCTCCCTCTCCTATAAGTTGCAGTCCCCACAGTCTCCCTCTCCTTTAAGTTGCAGTCCCACAGTCTCCTCTCCTATACGTTGCAGTCCCCACAGTCTCCCTCTCCTATAAGTTGCAGTCCCCACAGTCTCCCTCTCCTATAAGTTGCAGTCTCCACAGTCTCCCTCTCCTATAAGTTGCAGTCCCCACAGTCTCCTCTCTCCTATAAGTTGCAGTCCCCACAGTCTCCCTCTCCTATAAGTTGCAGTCCCCACAGTCTCCCTCTCCTGTAAGTTGCAGTCCCCACAGTCTCCCTCTCCTATAAGTTGCAGTCCTTACAGTCTCCCCTCTCCTATAGTTGCAGTCCCCACAGTCTCCCTCTCCTGTAAGTTGCAGTCCCCACAGTCTCCCTCTCCTATAAGTTGCAGTCCCCACAGTCTCCCCTCTCCTATAAGTTGCAGTCCCCACAGTCTCCCCTCTCCTATAAGTTCCAGTCCCCACAGTCTCCCTCTCCTATAAATTGCAGTCCCCACAGTCTCCCTCTCCTATAAGTTGCAGTCCCCACAGTCTCCCTCTCCTATAAGTTGCAGTCCCCACAGTCTCCCTCTCCTATAAGTTGCAGTCCCCACAGTCTCCCTCTCCTATAAGTTGCAGTCCCCACAGTCTCCCTCTCCTATACGTTGCAGTCCCCACAGTCTCCCTCTCCTATAAGTTGCAGTCCCCACAGTCTCCCTCTCCTATAAGTTGCAGTCTCCACAGTCTCCCTCTCCTATAAGTTGCAGTCCCCACAGTCTCCTCTCTCCTATAAGTTGCAGTCCCCACAGTCTCCCTCTCCTATAAGTTGCAGTCCCCACAGTCTCCCTCTCCTGTAAGTTGCAGTCCCCACAGTCTCCCTCTCCTATAAGTTGCAGTCCTTACAGTCTCCTCTCTATAAGTTGCAGTCCCCACAGTCTCCCTCTCCTGTAAGTTGCAGTCCCACAGTCTCCTCTCCTATAAGTTGCAGTCCACAGTCTCCTCTCCTATAAGTTGCAGTCCCCACAGTCTCCCTGTCCTATAAGTTGCAGTCCCCACAGTCTCCCTGTCCTATAAGTTGCAGTCCCCACAGTCTCCCTGTCCTATAAGTTGCAGTCCCCACAGTCTCCACTCTCCTATAAGTTGCAGTCCCCACAGTCTCCCCTCTCCTGTAAGTTGCAGTCCCCACAGTCTCCCCTCTCCTATAAGTTGCAGTCCCCACAGTCTCCCCTCTCTATAAGTTGCAGTCCCCACAGTCTCCCTCTCCTGTAAGTTGCAGTCCCCACAGTCTCCCTCTCCTATAAGTTGCAGTCTCCACAGTCTCCCTCTCCTATAAGTTGCAGTCCCCACAGTCTCCCTCTCCTATAAGTTGCAGTCCCCACAGTCTCCCCTCTCCTATAAGCTGCAGTCCCCACAGTCTCCCCTCTCCTATAAGTTGCAGTCCCCACAGTCTCCCCTCTCATATAAGTTGCAGTCCCCACAGTCTCCCCTGTCCTATAAGTTGCAGTCCCGACAGTCTCCCCTGTCTTATAAGTTGCAGTCCCCACAGTCTCCCCTCTCCTATAAGTTGCAGTCACCACAGTCTCCCCTCTCCTGTAAGCTGCAGTCCCCACAGTCTCCCCTCTCCTATAAGTTGCAGTCCCCACAGTCTCCCCTCTCCTATAAGTTGCAGTCCCCACAGTCTCCCCTCTCCTATAAGTTGCAGTCTCCACAGTCTCCTCTCTTCTATAAGTTGCAGTCCCCACAGTCTCCCCTCTCCTATAAGTTGCAGTCCCCACAGTCTCCCCTCTCCTATAAGTTGCAGTCCTCACAGTCTCCCCTCTCCTATAAGTTGCAGTCTCCACAGTCTCCTCTCTTCTATAAGTTGCAGTCCCCACAGTCTCCCCTCTCCTATAAGTTGCAGTCCCCACAGTCTCCCCTCTCCTATAAGCTGCAGTCCCCACAGTCTTCCCCAGATAATCCGCTTCATGAGATGTGATGTGACTCTTGCTTCTGTTTGTCAATTACTACAGTTTCTTGAGTTAACTACAACCTGACGACCTCTGGAGAGGCACTCGGGTACCGCTGCCAGAGCCTCATATTACCCTACACTCAAGGTGAGGTCACCACAATGGTGATAGTTTAATCACGTCTTCCTCTTCCTTTTCCCTTTTTCCCTTCTTGAGTTACCCTCCGTACCTACTTGTCCAGATAATCCCGTTACCATGAACTATCTGGATTATCCGATGTAAGAAGGAGGGAGGAGTCAGAGATTATTGATTTTCTCAACTACACCTCCTCCTACTCTTCTTTCTTCTTCTTTTTCTCCTCCTCTTTCTTCTTCTTTTTCTCCTCCTCTTTCTTCTTCTTCTTCTCTTCCTCCTCCTCCTCCATCCCTCGAGCAGTTGCCTTCCTGAAAACTAGTGCATCATAAGTTTTATATATTCTTCAATTTTATCACATAGTTTAGATTTCTTGGCCAAGAAGTATATGGTTGACTTAAGGTGAGTGTCGCCACAAGATGCAAGAAACAATCAAACTCTTGTATTCATCACACACAAGTTTACATTTCCACACCATCAAGTGTTTTCATTTATCTTCGTTATATTAGTATTATTTTTGTTCTTAATGTTATCTCTTCTTTATACAGAAGCTGCCGTTCCTCTTCCGTTAGTCAGTGTTCTTTATTTGTTCAAATGTGCACACGTGTGCACCTGTGTAATGTACACACGTGTACACCTGTGTAATGTACACACGTGTGCACCTGTGTAATGTACACGTGTGCACCTGTGTAATGTGCACACGTGTGCACCTGTGTAATGTACACACGTGTGCACCTGTGTAATGTACACGTGTGCACCTGTGTACTCGTCAGTGTGCGTGTGGGATTTTTTATATATTTTTTACTTATTTACAATAAACTTAACACAACAATGAGCGTCGTTTCCTGTCTTACGTAGGTTTTTTTTCCATTTGAAATTTTTCACCCCAGATATGTGACTCACAACAGACAACTCTCTATCTGACTCTAATTGTGTGTATATATATATATATATGTCGTGCCTAATAGGTAAAACTGGTCAATCAGCAAGAACTCATTTAAAATTAAGTCCTTTCTAAAATTTTCTCTTATACATTTAAAGATATATTTTTTTTCATTTATGTTAATGTAAAAATTTATAATTTTGTACCAAAGGAAACTTAGAAAACTTACCTAACCTTATTACAACGAGCGCAATTTAATTTAGCCTAACCCTACTAAATATATTTTAGATAAGTTTACAATACCCTCAGTAAGGACAGTTTTGTTTCAACTTTTTATATTCGTAATTTAATTTACTGTAAATGATTTAAATAGAAAAAAATCTTAGTCTTAATGCAAAGATGTAATTCATGTATCTGAGACTATGATCCCCACCATATCTCTTCCTCAAAATCAAACTCAAACTTCCTCCACCTCTCCTTCCCACCCTCGTTCTTCTCTTCGTTTCTCTTCTCTCTCCGCTATCTGCAGTTAGAGTATATCCACAGTTCTCCGCCCCCTCGCCTTCTCTCTGTCTCCCAGGTATAGTTTATCTTGCCTCGCTCTGCAATGATGGAGATACCTTCATAAAAATTCCACTTCTCTTGTGAGATAGCAGTTCTCAAGTAATAGTAACTCCAGCTCTGCTGTAATGCTCCCGTAGCTGATAAACCACTTAATGACATCTTCATTACCCTACTGAAGTCTGACAGTTCAGGCTGACAGTGTTCAACACTGAGTGAACCATGGAGATGAATAGTATAAAATGCCGTCACGATGGACAAGGAGACAAATGCAGTATAATGCGATCTTTTATTTATGTGTGGGCGAAACGTTGTCAATGAAGTCTCGTATAATACTAGTTGTCCACTCCTTGTCCACTGTATGAACCAAATCCTGCGTGATTGAATATAATGGGGTATCATATATAATAGGGTATCCAATTTTCTTAAAAAAAAAATTGTCTTCCATTTGCTAGAACTTGTCACACCAACATACAGACAAGTTCTTACAAGAGTATTTATAGAGTCCTGGGCAGCGGAGGTCCTTGGCAGGTCCACAAAACATTTTACTGTCCACCCCAACAAGGAAGGCAACTGCCCGCTACCAGATAAAAGCTGCTGCCTACTCCTAGTCAAAATATAATTGCCCTTCCCTACTAGTGAGGGGCAACTGCTCTTCCCTACTAGTCAGAGGCAACTGCCCTACCCTACTAGTGAGGGGAAACTGTCATTCCCTACTAGTCAGAGGCAACTGCCTTTCCCTAACAGTCAGGGGCAACTGTCCTTCCCTAACAGTCAGGGGCAACTCCTTCCCTACTAGTCAGGGGCAACTGTCCTTCCCTACTAGTCAGGGGCAACTGTTCTTCCCTACTAGTCAGGGGCAACTGTTCTTCCCTACTAGTCAGGGGCAACTGTCCTTCCCTACTAGTCAGGGGCAACTGTCCTTCCCTACTAGTCAGGGGCAACTGTCCTTCCCTACTAGTCAGGGGCAACTGTCCTTCCCTACTAGTCAGGGGCAACTGTCCTTCCCTACTAGTCAGGGGCAAATGTCCTTCCCTACTAGTCAGGGGCAACTGCCCTTCCCTACTAGTCAGGAGCAACTGTCCTTCCCTACTAGTCAGAGGCAACTGTCCTTCCCTACTAGTCAGGGGCAACTGTCCTTCCCTACTAGTCAGGGGCAACTGTCCTTCCCTACTAGTCAGCGGCAACTGCTCTTCCCTACTAGTCAGGGGCAACTGCCCTTCCCTACTAGTCAGGGGCAACTGTCCTTCCCTACTAGTCAGAGGCAACTGCCCTTCCCTACTAGTCAGGGGCAACTGCCCTTCCCTACTAGTCAGGGGCAACTGTCCTTCCCTACTAGTGAGGGGCAACTGCCCTTCCCTACTAGTCAGGGGCAACTGCCCTTGCCTATTAGTCAGGGGCAACTGCCCTTCCCTACTAGTCAGTAGCAACTGCCCTTCCCTACTAGTCAGTAGCAACTGCCCTTCCCTACTAGTCAGTAGCAACTGCCCTTCCCTACTAGTCAGTAGCAACTGCCCTTCCCTACTAGTCAGTAGCAACTGCCCTTCCCTACTAGTCAGTAGCAACTGCCCTTCCCTACTAGTCAGTAGCAACTGCCCTTCCCTACTAGTCAGTAGCAACTGCCCTTCCCTACTAGTCAGTAGCAACTGCCCTTCCCTACTAGTCAGTAGCAACTGCCCTTCCCTACTAGTCAGGGGAAACTGTCCTTTTCTTCTAGTGAGTGACAGCTGCTCTGCCCTACTACTCAGGAGCAACTGCCCTTCCCTAGCCCTTCCGTACTGGTCAGGGGCAGCTGCCCTTCCCTGGTACTCAGGGGCAGCTGCCCTTCCCTGGTACTCAGGGGCAGCTGCCCTTCCCTGGTACTCAGGGTATCTGCCGTTCACTCCACTCTGGTATCTTATTTTCACTAATATCTTACTATGTCATACAGGTTTTTTCTCTCAGACAGCAACATGTTGGTATCTTGATACAAGTTGTGGTACTGTCCATCTCCATATTCCTCGATAATTGGACAAAAGTGAAAGAATTATTGAGATAAATCCAGATAATGAGAAATCAATGTGTATTATTATTATCAACGAGAAAGGCTAAGCTAGTAGTTTTAATACAGAGCAAGGGAAATGAGAGGCAATCACGTTCGATCCATGGAAGGGGAGGATAAGTCTACTTATGATAAAGAGCCTTACTCACCGCCAACACAGGTAACAAGGCACCTCCCTGGAGAGATCAACATGTTCCAGAGGTTGAAAGTGTGAGTCAAAGAGAAGCTCGCTATTTCGAGACTTGAGATGGAGTTAGTTCCTGGATCATCGGCACTCCCTCCACGTTGTTTCTATAGTTGTATTTCCAAGAAAATTCGTGGTCCGCCAGTCTCCCGTGTGCGTGGTTCGAGGCGCTGGCCCAAACTCAGATAGTCTAGCAGTAGTTCCAGGCCTGGCAGGAGTCATCAGGTAAAACCTCTATAACGGTAAACACTGAACGCGAAATTTAGAATGTAAGAGACACTAGTGGATTAACTCAAGTTGTGTAGATACCTGTCTTGTAGAACAAGTATGAAATATTGTGATAAAGTGGCAGTTACAGCCTGTAAGAGGTTTTTGTATTCAGACGTTATAAGCAGGTGTGTGATGCAAGTAGAAAGTGCAACAAGATGTTTATACACTATAAAAGAAAGCATAAAACATTTATTACACCAGTGAAAACTTTCACATCTGGAAACAAGTTCTTAGTCGTCCCCTACATTCTCTCAACAAGGATTGTTGGGCGTTTCCACTTATATCTTCAGTCTTGCGTTAGTAGCTACCAATTTGTTTTTGCAGTGCCAGCCTTGACCAGCTGGTACCTAGTGAGTTATATACATCCAGAGCCAACCTTGACCAGCTGGTACCCAGTGAGTTATATACATCCAGAGCCAACCTTGACCAGCTGGTACCTAGTGAGTTATATACATCCAGAGCCAACCTTGACCAGCTGGTACCTAGTGAGTTATATACATCCAGAGCCAACCTTGACCAGCTGGTACCTAGTGAGTTATATACATCCAGAGCCAACCTTGACTAGCTGGTACCCAGTGAGTTATATACATCCAGAGCCAACCTTGACCAGTTGGTACCCAGTGAGTTATATACATCCAGAGCCAACCTTGACCATCTGGTACCCAGTGAGTTATATACATCCAGAGCCAACCTTGACCAGTTGGTACCCAGTGAGTTACATACATCCAGAGCCAACCTTGACCAGCTGGTACCCAGTGAGTTATATACATCCAGAGCCAACCTTGACCAGCTGGTACCCAGTGAGTTATATACATCCAGAGCCAACCTTGACCAGCTGGTACCCAGTGAGTTACATACATCCAGAGCCAACCTTGACCAGCTGGTACCCAGTGAGTTATATACATCCAGAGCCAACCTTGACCAGCTGGTACCTAGTGAGTTATATACATCCAGAGCCAACCTTGACCAGTTGGTACCCAGTGAGTTATATACATCCAGAGCCAACCTTGACCAGTTGGTACCCAGTGAGTTATATACATCCAGAGCCAACCTTAACCAGCTGGTACCCAGTGAGTTACATACATCCAGAGCCAACCTTGACCAGCAAATACCCAGGTATTTGTAAACATTCTTTCATTTTATATTATTGTAACCATGAACGAGTGATTACAATAATATAAAATACTGCTCGTTGGGCTAGTACACCAAACAGGGAGTAGAATGAAATTAGCTCAGAGGTACCCACACCACCGTATGTCCTCGGATGACGGTAAAACGCCTAGCTTGGCTGGGTGCGTCATTCTTGTAGGATTGCGTGGTCCTGTGGGTTAGAGCGTCATGTGTTTTCGCTCATCATGAGGCTGGCCAGAGCAGCATGTGTGTGTGGGGGAGGAATGTACTAGAGTACAACACTGATATATTTGTGTGAAGTATGGGTTTTTAACATTACAATGAAGATGAGGCTGGAGGCAGTGGAGATGTCGTGTTTGAGAGCGATGTGGTGTGAATTTTGTGCAAATAAGTCTGAGCTTGGAGATTAGGAGGTGTGGGGTTACAAAATGTATTATTTCGAGATCTGAGGAGGGGTCCTTAAGGAAGTTTGGAGTAAAATAGGATGACTAAAAGGGTATATAAATCTGCGGTGGAGGGAAGGAGTGGTGGTCGTCTCCTGGAAGGTTTGAGGCGAAGCAAGACAAATAGGCAAGTCGACACCTGTTAATTTAGCAATAAATATATACCGTGGTAGCTCTTAGTTTTTAAAAAATAAAAAATACCGGAGCAGTTATGCAAAAACAAATGTATATTAAATAGTTGGGTGGCTAAAGAGGCCATCTCCATGTCGACATTTTTCAATTCTGCTACTAGAATTTGTTGTTTTGATTTCGTTAAAATTCTCAATAGCTGGCGTTACATGCCCAGCAGAATCCTACAATTGTTGCAGGAGTTACAAGTCCAACAGACCACAACACATGGAGTAACAGGTCAACGGGCTTCATTTTGAAAAATTATGGCAACTTGATAAAAAAGATATAGCAGTTAGAGAAATGATATTTGGCAGTAATGAAAAAGAAAATAAAGAGGATGAGGTATGGCATGGAGGTATGGCATGGAGGTATGGCATGGAGGCATGGCATGGAGGCATGGCATGGAGGTATGGCATGGAGGTATGGCATGGAGGAATGGCATGGAGGCATGGCATGGAGGCATGGCATGGAGGCATGGCATGGAGGCATGACATGGAGGTATGACATGGAGGTATGGCATGGAGGTATGGCATGGAGGTATGGCATGGAGGCATGGCATGGAGGCATGGCATGGAGGTATGGGATGGAGGTATGGCATGGAGGCATGACATGTAGGTATGGGATGGAGGTATGGCATGGAGGTATGGCATGGAGGTATGGGATGGAGGTATGGCATGGAGGCATGACATGGAGGTATGGGATGGAGGTATGGCATGGAGGTATGGCATGGAGGCATGGCATGGAGGTATGGCATGGAGGCATGACATGGAGGTATGGGATGGAGGTATGGCATGGAGGTATGGCATGGAGGCATGGCATGGAGGTATGGCATGGATGTATGGCATGGAGGCATGGCATGGAGGTATGGGATGGAGGTATGGCATGGAGGCATGACATGGAGGTATGGGATGGAGGTATGGCATGGAGGTATGGCATGGAGGCATGCCATGGAGGTATGGCATGGAGGTATGACATGGAGGTATGGGATGGAGGTATGGCATGGAGGTATGGCATGGAGGCATGGCATGGAGGTATGGCATGGAGGTATGGCATGGAGGCATGGCATGGAGGTATGGGATGGAGGTATGGCATGGAGGCATGACATGGAGGTATGGGATGGAGGTATGGCATGGAGGTATGGCATGGAGGCATGGCATGGAGGTATGGCATGGAGGTATGGCATGGAGGCATGGCATGGAGGTATGGGATGGAGGTATGGCATGGAGGCATGACATGGAGGTATGGCATGGAGGTATGGCATGGAGGTATGGCATGGAGGTATGGCATGGAGGTATGGCATGGAGGCATGACATGGAGGTATGGCATGGAGGCATGACATGGAGGTATGGCATGGAGGTATGGCATGGAGGCATGACATGGAGGTATGGCATGGAGGAATGGCATGGAGGTATGGGATGGAGGTATGGCATGGAGGCATGGCATGGAGGCATGGCATGGAGGTATGGGATGGAGGTATGGCATGGAGGCATGACATGGAGGTATGGGATGGAGGTATGGCATGGAGGTATGGCATGGAGGTATGGGATGGAGGTATGGCATGGAGGCATGACATGGAGGTATGGGATGGAGGTATGGCATGGAGGTATGGCATGGAGGCATGGCATGGAGGTATGGCATGGAGGTATGGCATGGAGGCATGGCATGGAGGTATGGGATGGAGGTATGGCATGGAGGCATGACATGGAGGTATGGGATGGAGGTATGGTATGGAGGTATGGCATGGAGGCATGGCATGGAGGTATGGCATGGAGGTATGGCATGGAGGCATGGCATGGAGGTATGGGATGGAGGTATGGCATGGAGGCATGACATGGAGGTATGGCATGGAGGTATGGCATGGAGGTATGGCATGGAGGTATGGCATGGAGGTATGGCATGGAGGCATGACATGGAGGTATGGCATGGAGGCATGACATGGAGGTATGGCATGGAGGTATGGCATGGAGGCATGACATGGAGGTATGGCATGGAGGTATGGCATGGAGGTATGGCATGGAGGTATTGCATAGAGGTTTGGCATGGAGGCATGGCATGGAGGTATGGCATGGAGGTATGGCATGGAGGCATGGCATAGAGGTATGGCATGGAGGTATGGCATGGAGGGATGGCATAGAGGTATGGCATGGAGGTATGGCATGGAGGTATGGCATGGAGGTATGGCATGGAGGGATGGCATAGAGGTATGGCATGGAGGCATGGCATAGAGGTATGGCATGGAGGTATGGCATGGAGGTATGGCATGGAGGTATGGCATGGAGGTATGGCATGGAGGCATGGCATGGAGGTATGGGATGGAGGTATGGCATGGAGGCATGGTATGGAGGTATGGCATGGAGGTATGGCATGGAGGGATGGCATAGAGGTATGGCATGGAGGTATGGCATGGAGGTATGGCATGGAGGTATGGCATGGAGGTATGGCATGGAGGCATGGCATAGAGGTATGGCATGGAGGTATGGCATGGAGGTATGGCATGGAGGTATGGCATGGAGGTATGGCATGGAGGTATGGCATGGAGATATGACATGGAGGTATGGCATGGAGGTATGGCATGGAGGTGTCCAAGAAGCAGAACAAGAATATGTTAATTCAAGGTGAAGTTGAGTCAAGATACAAGGAGAGACAAGACCATGATACAGCAGTAACGAGCAAGACATGGCCATGATACACCAGTAACGAGCAAGACAGGGCCATGATACAATAGTAACGAGCAAGACAGGGCCATGATACAGCAGTAACGAGCAAGACAGGGCCATAATACAGCAGTAATGAGCAAGACAGGGCCATGATACAGCAGTAACGAGCAAGACAGGACTATGATACAGCAGTAGTGGGTAAGACAGGACCAGGTTACAATGCTACAATAGTTCTATAATGTATTTCCTAAAATTTTGTGCTCTGTGCAAGAATTAATCATATCTGCGCAGACTTTCGTAGACACCTACACCAGTCCGGTGAGTTTATTATAAACTGGACAAGGTGCCCAGCCAAAGTGATACGTAGATCGTGGTTCTTAGAATTTTGTATAGTGCAAAAACTGGCGTCCGTAAACTAGATTCGTCCCCCCCAAGCCCCTACCACCACCACTTGCTCACCCAAGCCTCTGAAACTACAATCATCATCATTTTAACAATAACAATGTTCTTCCTTTGCGTCATCAGCAACATTGAGCAAGGTGAATATGACTGGTATGTCCATCAAATACGTAACTTAAATCTGAGTTTACACTATCTTAAAAAAAGTTTTGTAATGCCCTGAATTTGTTTTTACTCTGGACTACAATAGACGAATGGCCTTAGGACTGGTTACTACAGTTTACTGACTAGTGTGTTTAGGCTCACAGGAGTAACGGTCTTCTGACGACACTCAACTATGAATGAATAAGATAGAATCCATGTTGGTTCCTCGCACGACGGTCGGGTCGACCTTGAGGTGACTGGAGGTGACACTCCTGAAACGCGCCTCTGTTACCCCTTGTTACTCTCCTATCTGAAAAAAAAACAGTACTTTGAACTGCGCTGCCTTTGGAATATTAAATTGGTTGGTTTACTTACTTTCAATTCTCATCATAATATATCAAGTTAGACTATCAATATTAATTTACATTTCTGGTTACTGAGGAAATATTGGCTAAGAAAACTGGTTGTGATTCAGCTTACTCCTATTATTCTTTTCCAGTTTTAACAGAAACATCCCAAAGAGTCACACATTCTGAAAAATAAATATTCCTACGAGTGTCTCCTGTTGATTCCTACGAGTGTCTCCTGTGGATACCTACGAGTGTCTCCTGTGGATTCCTACGAGTGTCTCCTGTGGATTCCTACGAGTGTCTCCTGTGGATTCCTACGAGTGTCTCCTGTGGATTCCTACGAGTGTCTCCTGTGGATTCCTACGAGTGTCTCCTGTGGATTCCTACGAGTGTCTCCTGTGGATTCCTACGAATGTCTCCTGTGGATTCCTACGAGTGTCTTCTGTGGATTCCTACGAGTGTCTCCTGTGGATTCCTACGAGTGTCTCCTGTGGATTCCTACGAGTGTCTCCTGTGGATTCCTACGAATGTCTCCTGTGGATTCCTACGAGTGTCTTCTGTGGATTCCTACGAGTGTCTCCTGTGGATTCCTACGAGTGTCTCCTGTGGATTCCTACGAGTGTCTTCTGTGGATTCCTACGAGTGTCTCCAGGGATTAATACGAGTGTCTCATGTAGATTCCTACGAGTGTCTCCTGTGGATTCCTACGAGTGTCTCCTGTAGATTCCTACGAGTGTCTCCTGTGGATTACTACGAGTGTCTCCTGTGGTTACTACGAGTGTCTCCTGTGGATTACTAAGAGTGTCTCCTGTGGATTCCTACGAGTGTCTCCTGTAGATTCCTACGAGTGTCTCCTGTGGATTCCTACGAGTGTCTCCTGTAGATTCCTACGAGTGTCTCCTGTGGATTACTACGAGTGTCTCCTGTGGTTACTACGAGTGTCTCCTGTGGATTACTAAGAGTGTCTCCTATGGATTCCTACGAGTGTCTCCTGTAGATTCCTACGAGTGTCTCCTGTGGATTCCTACGAGTGTCTCCTGTAGATTCCTACGAGTGTCTCCTGTGGATTCCTACGAGTGTCTCCTGTAGATTCCTACGAGTGTCTCCTGTGGATTACTACGAGTGTCTCCTGTGGTTACTACGAGTGTCTCCTGTGGATTACTAAGAGTGTCTCCTGTGGATTCCTACGAGTGTCTCCTGTAGATACCTACGAGTGTCTCCTGTGGATTCCTACGAGTGTCTCCTGTAGATTCCTACGAGTGTCTCCTGTGGATTACTACGAGTGTCTCCTGTGGTTACTACGAGTGTCTCCTGTGGATTACTACGAGTGTCTCCTGTGGTTACTACGAGTGTCTCCTGTGGATTACTACGAGTGTCTCCTGTGGTTACTACGAGTGTCTCCTGTGGTTACTACGAGTGTCTCCTGTGGTTACTACGAGTGTCTCCTGTGGTTACTACGAGTGTCTCCTGTGGTTACTACGAGTGTCTCCTGTGGTTACTACGAGTGTCTCCTGTGGATTACTACGAGTGTCTCCTGTGGTTACTACGAGTGTCTCCTGTGGATTACTACGAGTGTCTCCTGTGGATTACTACGAGTGTCTCCTGTGGTTACTACGAGTGTCTCCTGTGGTTACTACGAGTGTCTCCTGTGGTTACTACGAGTGTCTCCTGTGGTTACTACGAGTGTCTCCTGTGGTTACTACGAGTGTCTCCTGCGGATTACTACGAGTGTCTCCTGTGGTTACTACGAGTGTCTCCTGTGGTTACTACGAGTGTCTTCTGTGGTTACTACGAGTGTCTCCTGTGGATTACTACGAGTGTCTCCTGTGGTTACTACGAGTGTCTCCTGTGGTTACTACGAGTGTCTTCTGTGATTACTACGAGTGTCTCCTGTGGTTACTACGAGTGTCTCCTGTGGTTACTACGAGTGTCTCCTGTGGTTACTACGAGTGTCTCCTGTGGTTACTACGAGTGTCTCCTGCGGTTACTACGAGTGTCTCCTGTGGTTACTACGAGTGTCTCCTGTGGTTACTACGAGTGTCTCCTGCGGTTAAACGCTAGCATGTCAAGTTTCACTGTAGATGAATTCTTCAATACATTCATACAATGTACACTACATTATGAAATATTTCTTTGTTGACAGTGAGCATTACAAATTTACTTACTTAAAAATTGAAATACGCAAGAGAAAAGATTTCCAGGTCTAAAGGAGTACATGTACATATCTAACATTAGAACTTTGAGGGCCCAGTTCCTGGGCCCATTATGTGCCTCCGTAATCTTTTGACAACGACCCACACGATTTTTATGGGGGTACATAATAAAGATATTAAACTAATTATGAAGATACGTGCAATTAATTATCAGACGACTGAAGATATACACCAACTCACCCAAACATTATTATTAAAAACCGGTTGACAGAATTCAAAGTTCCAATTCGCTTCTTCAACTTGTTTAATAAGAAAGTAATTACACAAATCGCTCCTCCAGAATTAAGTGAAAAATAACAAGTTTTAACAGCAGAAATAATAATAATTATAGTTTAAAATTATCAACTAAAAATTTAGATGATAAAAATAGAATACAAACGCAAAGTTGTTGACAAAGTTCAGACGTTTTAAAGTGCCACTGTAAGTACTTTGATATTTTTAGCTCATGTTTTTTTTACTGAATTATTTTTACTATTGAACTTTAATATCTCTAAAAGTTACACTTATCAGGACGATCACCAAGAAGGATTTTAATGGAAAGTAAGAACCACTTTTTTAACACTTCAGTTTTCCAGACTAAGAACTGCTATCTTGCCTTAACTTATTTCTACCACCCCCAGGATGCCACCCACAACAGTCGACTAACACCCAGGTACCTACTTATTGCTACATAAACAGGAACAAGTGGAAACTGGACAAGTTTCCTCACTGGGGCCAGCGGGCCTCCAGCAGCAACAACCTGGTTGGTCAGGCAAGCACCAAACGAGCCTGGTCCAGGGTTCGTCTGGTGCTTGCCATACCGAGGATCGAACCACGGACACTAGTGCTTAGTATACTGCCAACCGAGCCACGTTGTTCTCCTTATTATTGTTATACTCGTTATATTTTCTCTCTTCACTTATTCTCTGTTCTCACTTCCACTCCCTATCTTCCTTTCTTTCCTCTAGCCTTGTGTTTTGCGATCGGAAATATTTAGTAAATCTAGTCAGGAGGTGGTGACTGTGGTCGTAGCGGCCCGACGCTGCTTCCCGCACTACTCATCGCTATTATAAAGATTCTGCTTTACCATATTAAATGTTATGAGGACTTACGTCGAGTAAACTATACACGTGGAGGTGTGTTTGGTATAGACATGTCATCTGGTTTTATACCGTGTGTGATATACCGCTTGTAATATACCGTGTGATATACCGTGTGTGATATACCGTGTGTGATATACCGTGTGTTATATGCCGTGTGTGATATAAAGTGTGTGATATACCGTGTGTGATATACCGTGTGTGATATACCGTGTGTGATATACCGTGTGTGATATGCAGTGTGTGATATACCGTGTGTGATATACCGTGTGTGATATGCCGTGTGTGATATACCGTGTGATATACAGTGTGTGATATACCGTGTGTGATATACCGTGTGATATACGGTGTGATATATGGTGTGATATACGGTGTGATATACGGTGTGTGATATGCCGTGTGTGATATACCGTGTGGGATATACCGTGTGTGATATACCGTGTGTGATATACCGTGTGTGTTATACCGTGTGATATACGGTGTGATATACCGTGTGATATGCGGTGTGATATACGGTGTGATATACCGTGTGATATACCGTGTTATATACCGTGTGTGATATACCGTGTGTGATATACCGTGTGCTATACCGTGTGTGATATACGGTGTGATATATCGTGTGATATACGGTGTGATATACGGTGTGATATACCGTGTGATATACAGTGTGATATACCGTATGATATACCGTGTGATATACCGTGTGTGGTATACCGTGTGTGATATACCGTGTGTGATATACAGTGTTTGATATACCGTGTGTGATATACCGTGTGTGATATACCGTGTGTGATATACCGTGTGTGATATACCGTGTGTGATATACCGTGTGTGATATACCGTGTGTGATATACCGTGTGTGATATACCGTGTGTGATATACCGTGTGTGATATACCGTGTGTGATATACCGTGTGTGATATACCGTGTGTGATATACCGCTTGTAATATACCGTGTGATATACCGTGTGTGATATACCGTGTGTTATATGCCGTGTGTGATATACCGTGTGTGATATACCGTGTGTGATATACCGTGTGTGATATACCGTGTGTGATATACCGTGTGTGATATACCGTGTGTGATATGCCGTGTGTGATATACCGTGTGATATACAGTGTGTGATATACGGTGTGATATACGGTGTGTGATATGCCGTGTGTGATATACCGTGTGTGATATACCGTGTGTGATATACCGTGTGTGATATACCGTGTGATATACGGTGTGATATACCGTGTGATATGCGGTGTGATATACCGTGTGATATACGGTGTGATATACCGTGTGATATACCGTGTGTGATATACCGTGTGTGATATACCGTGTGTGATATACGGTGTGATATACCGTGTGATATACGGTGTGATATACGGTGTGATATACCGTGTGATATACAGTGTGATATACCGTATGATATACCGTGTGATATACCGTGTGTGGTATACCGTGTGTGATATACCGTGTGTGATATACCGTGTGTGATATACCGTGTGTGATATACCGTGTGTGATATACCGTGTGTGATATACCGTGTGTGATATACCGTGTGTGATATACCGTGTGTGATATACCGTGTGTGATATACCGCTTGTAATATACCGTGTGATATACCGTGTGTGATATACCGTGTGTGATATACCGTGTGTTATATGCCGTGTGATATACCGTGTGTGATATACCGTGTGTGATATACCGTGTGCGATATACCGTGTGTGATATACCGTGTGTGATATACCGTGTGTGATATACCGTGTGTGATATACCGTGTGTGATATACCGTGTGTGATATACCGTGTGTGATATACCGTGTGTGATATGCCGTGTGTGATATACCGTGTGATATACAGTGTGTGATATACGGTGTGTGATATGCCGTGTGTGATATACCGTGTGTGATATACCGTGTGTGATATACCGTGTGTGATATACCGTGTGTGATATACCGTGTGATATACCGTGTGATATACCGTGTGATATGCGGTGTGATATACAGTGTGATATACCGTGTGTGATATACCGTGTGTGATATACCGTGTGCTATAACGTGTGTGATATACGGTGTGATATACGGTGTGATATACCGTGTGATATACCGTGTGATATACGGTGTGATATACCGTGTGATATACCGTGTGTGGTATACCGTGTGTGATATACCGTGTGTGATATACCGTGTTTGATATACCGTGGGTGATATACCGTGTGATATGCCGTGTGTGATATACAGTGTGATATGCCGTGTGTGATATACCGTGTGTGATATACTGTGTGTGATATACCGTGTGTGATATACCGTGTGTGATATACCGTGTGTGATATACCGTGTGTGATATACCGTGTGTGATATACCGTGTGTGATATACGGTGTGAGTCTCAACATTAACTTCGATATTATCCACAATAAATCTCTGGAGTACACTTATTCAACTATAGCGCGGTGGACCCTGAAGGGCAGCTTACGTGCACTTATTCGTCATTTATTGTTCACTTATTTCAGCCTAAGTGTACGTATATGCAAGTCTTGCACTTGATAAACACACACAGTGCAGTGACGTTTTTATTGGTACAATGTTTTACCCAAGTGGGTGAAATATTGTACCTTAAGGACTTCACTGTACTACGCCTAGTCGACATTACGTCTTTATTAAATATAAAATTCTTACTCCTGCTGCCCATTTTCACTTACCAGTTAAAATGTAATTAGTTATTATTTGAATTGATCAGAATTGAGTACGTCAGCAGTGTGCTGTTGGTGTGTATGGTAAGTCTATAGCGGGAAGAAAAGTTACCTGATTGCCTCTTATATTCCATCACACAAATCATTTTTGTATATAAACAAATGAAATTTATCAGTCTGAGCTGGAAGACTTTATTATTGGAGGAGCGCTAAGCCCGTTGGGGTCATACTGCTCTGGGGAATGGAAGGCAGTCACGTTCTGTCCAAGGAAGGGGAGGACAAATTCAATTCCTTGTATCAAAAATTCCCCACCAGCATCAAGAAGCCTCCGTTGAGGGGGTGGGAGACCTCAGGAAGAGGACGTTAAGTATTGCGCTGTGCTCAGTAACTAAGAAAGTTTCAATGATATCGTTCAGGCAGTGCTGGAGTTGTGACCACTGTGGTATAACATCTCTCAGGATGACCTAATCAGTACACAGGAGAAAGGAAATTCATGAAGATACTATAGAACAGGACGGTGAAACTAAATTTATACTTATAATTCTATACGTAAACACATAAGAGTGTAAATTCAAGTTTAAACGAACTATGTCAAAAACAACCTGAACAAACATACTTTAATAATTCTAAGAAATACCAACTAAATATAGATGTATTTAAATAACATGCAAAAAATATGTTGAGAAAACTGAACATATGACTGAAGTTTGTCTCCGGCGCGCCTCTCCTTTTTCCAGTTTTAGAAAGACAAGACGCACTTTACATTGAGTGTGTTAGAGAGTTTCCAGTCACCATCCATCACATCACTTATTATCTTAGAAATTAAGAAACGTATTGACAGTGGCTAAGAGAAAAAGGTACAAAAGAGAGAAAGATACAAGAGAGAGAGAGTAAGATACAAGAGAGAGAGTAAGATACAAGAGAGGAGTAAGATACAAGAGAGGTACTGTACTTGAGTGTGGCCAGGTAACAAACCTGAATCAAGGACGCTACATCTTTCACTGTCAACATTTCTGAGAATCTCTACTTGTGTCTTCACTAGTCACCTCTTGAACTTTGTTTTATTTGCACAGATTTACATACGATAAATACATCACAAGCGAAAGATTTTTAGAGGATAAAGGTTACGATACTGGTGGCACAGATGATGACTGGTGCCACCAGTGTGAGTACACGCAGTGGTGCCACCAGTGTCAGTACACGCAGTGGTGACACCATTGTGAGTACACGCATTGGTACTGCCCGTGTGAGTACACGCATTGGTACTGCCCGTGTGAGTACACGCTGTCATATAGGGGAGTATCAAACAGAAGGTAATTATAGTGGAAATAAGGAGAGTAAGGAGTACTAGGAGAGAAGGTAGTGACAGGAGCCGAGGTAATGTAAGGTCACTGGTGACTACACCTCAACCTCTCATTAATTAAGACACTACAGTGGACCCTACTCACCTCCACTCTCACTCCACCTTATTATAAATAAAATATTACAATAGAGAATTGTTACGCTTTTTTTTTTTTTGGCTGTTTAACGTAAATAAAAGTCATGGCCCCTGAAGGGTAAAATAGAAAAAAAAACAATCTAGGGCCAGCTTGTACCTTCACATTAAATGTGGAACGTTAATTAGTCAATATTAAATTTGTTATAAGGAAGGACACAAAAACCCACCTATATAAAAATATAATACATATATTAAGGTAACATATACAATCTACTACAACCATCACCACCACACTCCAGTTCACCTTTACCCAGTACTCACATTAGCTCACTACTGTTACTAGTGAGTAAAAAACATAAATATTTATAAACAGAGAGTCTCCAAGACACCCCCCTTCTGCAGGCTGTACAAGTACTCTCCCAAAACTGTCAAGCAGAAACATTCATTGATAACTGGGACCTCTTCTATGGCAGAAATGACATGAATGCCAGGGATGGGGTTCACTTATCTAGGTCTGGGGTGGGGGCACTGGCAACTGCAGTGGAGGGAGCTGTTAGGGCTTTAAACTAGAAAAAGTTAGTGGTATGGGTTATGGGGGAAAAACAGTGAAGTCCCAGTGTAGTAATATTATGAATTCTAAGGGAACTAGTAATAGGCAGAATAAGGTGGATATTGGAAAGCCAATGGCACAAGGTGACAAGGACAGTAAATAGGTATAGTGGAAAAACAGAAATGAGCAGGAAGGGTAAAGAGAAAGTAGGGTCTTTAAATGTATATTACACTAATAGTCATAGTGCTAGGAATAAGATGGACGAGTTGAGATTAGTTGCAAGTGCGGGTAATATTGATGTTTTTGCAATAACTGAGACGTGGTTTAATATGAAAAATCGGGACATGCCTGCCGAATCTCACATTCAGGGTTTTAAATTGTTCCAAGTAGACAGAAGTATCGGGAAGGGGGTGGGGTGGCATTTATGTCCGTGATCATTTAAATTGTTGCATAAAAATGGGTATAAAGTATGAAATAACACATACAGAGTCTGTCTAGATATAATTTTCAGAGGGGTGTGAAAAATTGATTTTAGGCGTGATATACCGTCCTCCAAACTTAGATAGGGAACAAGGGAGACTACTCTAGGAGGAAATTGTTAAGGCCACAAGGCACGATAACGTAGTAATTCTAGGGGACTTTAACTTTAGTCAGATTGATTGGAATTTCTTGACAGGGAATTTAGAATCTAACGACTTTTTAGAAGTAGTTCAGGATTGTTTTTTGAAGGAGTTTGTGACAGAACCTACAAGGGGAAATAACCTATTTGATTTGGTTCTGGCAAACAAGGAAACCCTTGTTATTAATTTAGAAATTACAGAAAAACTCGGCACAAGTGACCACAAATCAATTACCTTTAGCATTGAATGGATGTACGATAGTAGGGATAATTCAGTAACGATCCCAGATTTTCGCAGATTGGTGTAATATACATTTAAAGACCCTCCTTTCTCTTTACCCTTCCTGCTCATTTCTGTGTTTCCACTATACCTATTACTGTCCTTGTCACCTAGTGCCACTGGCTTTCCAATATCCACCTTATTCTGCCTATTACTAGTTCCTCTAGAATTCATAATATTACTTCACTGGGACTTCACTGTTTTCACCCCATAACCCATACCACTAACTTTTTCTAGTTTAAAGCCCTAACAGCTCCCTCCACTGCAGTTGCCAGTGCCCCCACCCCAGACCTAGATAAGTGAACCCATCCCTGGCATACATGTCATTTCTGCCATAGAAGAGGTCCCATTTATCAATGAATGTTACAGCATTTTCCTTACAGTATTTCTCCAGCCAGCAATTGACACCAATTGCCCTGGACAACCATTCATTTCCAACTCCTCTCCTTGGCAAAATACCACATATGACAGGGTTCCCACACTTCTTCCTAATTATGTCTATTGCTGACCTATACCTGCTAGTCAGGTCCTCACTCCTACGTCTGCCAACATCGTTGCCTCCAGCACTGAGACAGATAACAGGATTGCTCCCATTACCTCTCATGATGTCGTCCAGATGGCTAACAATATCCTCCATCCCAGCCCCAGGAAAGAAAACCCTCTGTCTCCTACTTCTATCTTTCAAGCAGAAGGCCCTATCCATGTACTTAATCTGACTATCCCCAACAAGAACAATGTTCTTACCTTCCTTGGTGTCGTTCGTCATGATGTTCCTAGTAGTCGACTCACATTCATCGGGTAGGACGGAGAATGGGTTCGATGTTTCCACAACAGTCTCCTGGATCTTCGTTGTTTCCACCTTAACTTTGTCCCATGCATTCCAGCCACTGTCCAGGTTCCTTTCTTGACTTGAGGATTCACAACAGGAGGATTACTACGAATACTCTTGTTTTCCTCAGTCAGTCGCTGTATCTCAAGCTTAGCCACCCTAAGTTCTTCCTTTAGCTGCTGGTAGAGTAGCTCAAGAAAGGACGTCTTGATCAGATTCACAGAGAGCATACAAGACATGTCTTCACTGAGTTAAGTACAGGTCACCACTGATTAAGTACAGGAGTCACCACTGATTAAGTACAGTTATGTAAGAACTGGGGTCTACTTGTAGAGAAAATGGCAGTGCAAAATTAAAACTAGTCAACACAGGAGCACTAACACTATTATCACTTTGCAAACAAGCTGTCTAAAGCAATTTCACATTACATTAAAGTTATACAAAATTTTAAAGTACCTGTAGAGTACAATTTCAAACATAGAGATATAATTGGCACACTGGGTCATGAAAATCAAATAACCCTGCCACATACTCACAACTTATAATAATAATAATAGTAATATCTTTATTTACTACAAGTACATGTACAAGGTATACAGGCCTAGCTGGCATCAATGACATACTACTATATAGAAAGCCACTTGTTATGCAGAGCATTTCGGGCAAATTAGGTCAGTTTTGTCCCAGGATGCGACCCACACCAGTCGACTAACACCCAGGTACCCATTTTAAACTGATGTGTGAACAGGGAGAGAGACAGCAGGTGTCTTATGGAAACACGTACCTAATGTTTTCCAGCCGTACCTGAGGAGATTCAAACCACGGACTTCAGTGTGTGAGCTGAATGCGCTAGCGATCGAGCTGTATCTAGTACAGCACTAGTCACGGCAGTATGCCGGGTGAGCTCCCTGGCATGATGCTGTAACGAAAATCAAAGTCTTACCATACAAGGAGTTTTTTTTCATTAGTGCATTATGCCGGGTAGCAGCCATTAGCATGACGTCACGGCCTGCTGCCTCACTCCACAGTGACTCCTCAGTGCTCACATGCCTGCTGTGGTGAGAGGAAGTGTTGCACTTTTGTCTCTCATCCGCACCATCTTTTGTCCGGTGTTTCCTTTGGTTTTGGGGCTATACATGTTTGATTATGGGTAAAAGGAAATCTTTAACACCTGAAACTATAGCTCAAATCATAGGGCTTCACAAAGCTGGGCACCAGACAAAAGAAATAGTGGAGAATGTTGGTGTGTGTGAACGTTCAGTGAGGAACTGGGTGCAGTGTTTCAAGGCTGGTGGCGGTGCCGAGTTACCGTCTACCAAACCTCGGCCTGGCCCCTCCAAGAAGACATCTGTTCACACCTTAACTGTGTTAAAGAACTAGAGAGTACACTTAAGATAGAGAATTGAAAGAAAAGAACCCACATCTCTCAGAGGTGTCTGTAAGAACTGTTAACAGACGTGTGTCAGAACTGGGCTACAGTAGTCACTGCCAGGTTAAGAAACCAATCCTCTCCAAGCCACAGAAGAAACATAGGCTGGATTATGCAAAGAAATATCATTATTGGACTCCTCAACAGTGGTCTGAAGTACTTTGGAGTGATGAAAAACCTTCACCGTCACATGTAACCGTGGGGGACATGTGTACCAGCCCAGAGGTAGTGACCCACTCGACCCACGCTACACCTGTGGGACCACCAAACACCCAGACTCGCTCATGGTTTGGGGGTGTTTCAGTGTTCAGAGTGTTGGTGAACTCATTGTGCTTCTCAAAAAACAGTATATGAACCAGTATAATTACCTGGAGTTATTGTGTGACAATTTACCTGAGGCGTTCGACAAGTGTGGGGCTACGGTTTTTATGCAGGACGGTGCACCGTGTCATACCACCAAATCTGTAGTTCAGTGGCTTAAGGACTGTGAAGTGAGGTTCTTTAATGACTGGCCAGGCAATTCCCCAGACCTAAACCCTATTGAGAACCTCTGGTCAATAGTGAAACAAAGTTTACTGGGCAAGGATATCAGTAGTTCCATCCCATGGCTGGAGGCTGCTCTACATGAGGCATGGAATAATATACCTCCCCAAATCCTCAAGAATTTGTGCGAGAGTCTTCCTACACGGCTGAGGGATGTGATTAAGCGTAAAGGACGCAGCACCAAGTATTAAAACCTCAATAAGTGTGCAAATATATATATATTATAATCTTTCTTGGTATGTGTTTGTGTTTTGGTACGTGTGTGGGGAAGGGGCGGCATAATGCCGTGACTAGCACTGTACATCAATGAAATTATTCACAAGAGGAAACCCTTCAGCCTTATATATCAAATTTACTTTGTGGCAGTGAGTGAACATGCTGAGAGTGCCATCTAGTGTGACACCCTTGAAAGGCAATGTCCACTGACTCTCTTAGTACAGTGAAAATAAAAAAAAAATCACCTCTTCCCCCATATACATCTCTCTGCAAAACAGCCGTATATACCACTTTTCAATTTAGTTTATTGTGCCCAAAACCTGCTGAATTTGCTCAGCTGCAAATCCCCGAAAATATCATTATATATTGAGCGTTTTTGTCTTAAACAGTATTCATCAATACACTGCGTAATAATAATAACGGGGACAGTGAATATACTATTTCACTCAAATACATTTATTTATTGTATAATAATATGCTTGTGAAAAGGAGAGAGGGATTTGATATTAAGATCAATGGGGATTGTACACCAGCTGAGACAGAATACAACAATTGGTAAAATTGAACGTACACTTACAATAAGATCAGCAGGATAGTTCACCTCTAGGAACTGAGTCAGCGAAGGCCCCTACAGCATCCAGCTCTTTCCAGAGCTTCCTGCTCAAAGCTAGAGCAGAACCTCAAGTCTTCAACAGAGCCTTCCTCTGTCAGTCCTCTGCCAGAGCTCTGCCAGAGCTCTGCCCGAATTCTCCCTCTTAGCTTGTAGGTTCTCCGCTGTTGTCCCGGCCCGGTCTTCTCCAGATGGTGACCCGCTCTTAGCTGCTTCCTTGGGCTTATATGGTCCTCTATGCACCCCCTTTACTCCAGATTTCGGGGGTCACCCTCCATGTTAATGGCTCCTCCAGAGTCACTAACAACCACTCAAGAGCGCCTGTGTTTTCCTGTCTCCTAATATCATGTTTATTTTTCCCCTATAATCTACCTTGTCCATAATTATTATCGCATTTGCTTTGTCTGCTTTCGTAAGGTGAAGTCTGAGATATTTCCTTAATTCATGGTATAACTTAACAA
>WNWK01007424.1:0-94344 GCA_009830355.1 Cherax destructor | reverse complement strand
GGTTAGGTAGGTTTTCAAAGTTTCTCTTGGTACAAAATTATAAATTCTTACATTAACATAAATTAAAAAATATATCTTTAAACGTATAAGAGAAAATTTTAGAAAGGACTTAATTTTAGATGAGTTCTTGCTAATTGACCAGTTTTACCTAATCGGCACGACATATATATATATATATATATATATATATATATATATATATATATATATATATATATATATATATATATATATATATATATATATATATTTAGAAAGGACTTAATTTTAGATGAGTTCTTGATAATTGACCAGTTTTACCTAATCGGCTAACATATTATATATATATATATATATATATATATATATATATATATATATATATATATATATATATATATAAATATATATATATATATATATATATATATATATGTTGTGCCGATTAGGTAAAACTGGTCAGTATCAAGAACTCATCTAAAATTAAGTCCTTTCTAAAATTTTCTCTTATACGTTTAGATATATTTTTTTCATTTATGTTAATGTAAGAATTTATAATTTTGTACCAAGAGAAACTTTGAAAACCTACCTAACCTTATTACAACAAGCGCAATTTAATTTAGCCTAACCCAACTAAATATATTTTAGATACGTTAACATAATTTAATAATAAACAAACACAATGAAATATATTTTTTTCGTTATGTTCAGAATGATTTTGGCGAAATTATTGCATAAACAAATTTTCACTTGTCTTATATGGCAAGGTGAGCGTTGCTATTTAAGCCAAAATCGCAAGTTTTACCTAATCGGCACGACATATATATATATAATTGTACTCACCTAGTTGTGGTTGTAGGGGTCGAGTCACAGCTCCTGGCCCCCGCCTCTTCACTGGCTGCTACTGGGTCATGCTCCCTGCTCCATGAGCTTTATCATACCTCTCCTTAAAGCTATGTATGGAACCTGCCTCCACTACATCGCTTTCCAAGCTATTCCACTTCCCGACCACTCTATGACTTTAGAAATACTTCCTAACATCCCTGTGATTCATTTGAGTCTTGAACTTCCAACTGTGTCCCCTTGTTGCTGTGTCCCATCTTTGGAACATTCTGTCTCTGTCCACCTTGTCTATTCCTCTCAGTATCTTATATGTCGTTACCATGTCCCCCCTATCTCTCCTGTCCTCCAGTGTCGTCAGGTCGATTTCCCTTAACCTCTCCTCGTAGGACATACCCCTTAGCTCCGGGACTAGTCTTGTTGCAAACCTTTGCACTTTCTCTAGCTTCTTTACGTGCTTGGCTAGATGTGGGTTCCAAACTATTACAGCATACTCCAGTATGGGCCTAACGTACACACTGTACAGAGTCCTGAACGATTCTTTAATAAGATGTCGGAATGTTGTTCTTATGTTAGCTAGGCGCCCATATGCTGCAGCAGTTATTTGGTTGATGTGCGCCTCAGGAGATGTGCCTGGTGTTATACTCACCCCAAGATCTTTTTCTTTGATTGAGGTTTGTAGTCTCTGGCCCCCTAGACTGTACTCCTTCTGCGGTCGTCTTTGTCCTTCCCCAATCTTCATGACTTTGCACTTGGTGGGGTTGAACTCCAGGAGCCAATTGCTGTACAAGGCTTGAAGCCTGTCCAGATCCCTTTGTAGTTCTGCCTGGTCCTCGTCCGATTGAATTCTTCTCATCAACTTCACATCATCTGCAAACAGGGACACTTCGGAGTCTATTCCATCCGTCATGTAGTTCACAAATACCAGAAACAGCACCGGTCGTAGGACTGACCCCTGTGGAACCCCACTCGTCACCGGCGCCCACTCTGACACCTCGCCACGTACCATGACTCGCTGCTGTCCTCCTGACAGGTATTCCCTGATCCATTGAAGTGCCTTCCCTGTTATCCCTGCCTGGTCCTCCAGCTTCTGCGCTAATCTCTTGTGTGGAACTGTGTCAAACGCCTTCTTACAGTCCAGGAATATGCAATCTACCTACCCCTCTCTCTCTTGTCTTACTGCTGTCACCCTGTCGTAGAACTCCAGTAGGTTTGTGACACAGGATTTTCCGTCCCTGAAACCGTGTTGGCCGTCGTTGATAAGCTCATTCCTTTCTAGGTTCCACCACTCTTCTCCTGATAATCTCCTCCATGACCTTGCATACTATACATGTCAGTGACACTGGCCTGTAGTTTAGTGCTACGTTCCTGTCTCCTTTTTTAAAAATTGGAACTACATTTGCGGTCTTCCATACTTCAGGTAGTTGCCCTGTTCCGATAGACGTGTTGAAGATTGTTGTCAGGGGTACACATAGCTCCTCTGCTCCATCTCTCAGGACCCATGGAGAAATGTTATCCGGCCCCATCGTCTTTGAGGTATCTAGCTCGCTTAGTAGCCTCTTCACTTCCTCCTCAGTTGTGTGTATTGTGTCCAGCAATTGATGGTGTACCCTACCTCTCCTACTTTCTGGAGGCGCTTCTATCTCCTCTGTGAACACCTCTTTGAATCTCATGTTGAGCTCCTCACACACTCCGCGGTCATTTCTTGTGACCTCCCCTCCTTCCTTCCTCAGCCTGATCACCTGGTCCTTGACAGTTATTCTCCTCCTGATGTGACTGTACAACAGCTTCGGGTCAGATTTGGCTTTCGCTGCTATGTCATTCTCATACTGTCGTTGGGCCTCCCTTCTTACCTGTGCATATTCGTTTCTGGCTCTACGACTGCTCTCCTTATTTTCCTGGGTTCTTTGCCTTCTATACTCCTTTCATTCCCTAGCACACTTTGTTTTGGCCTCCCTGCACCTTTGGGTGAACCACGGTCTCATCCTGGCTTTTTCGTTGTTTTTTGTTTCCCTTGGGTACAAAGCTCTCCTCAGCTTCCTTGATTATTGTTGTCACATATTCCATCATCTCGTTTACCGATTTCCCTTCCAGTTCTCTGTCCCACTGAACCCCGTTTAGGAAGTTTTTCTTGCCCGCGTAGTCCCCTTTTTTGTAGTTTGGCTTCATTCTTCTGGCCCTATCTGCCTCCCCCTCAACCTGTAACTCTACTGTGTAATCAAAGCTTAGAACCATATGATCATTGGCCCCGAGTGGACTTTCGTGTGTGATGTCCTCAATATCTGCACTACTTAAGGTGAATACTAGGTCAAATCTCGCTGGTTCATCCTCTCCTCTCTCCCTGGTAGCATCCCTTACGTGTTGGTACATGAAGTTTTCCAGTACCACCTCCATCATCTTTACCCTCCACGTATCTTGGCCCCCATGTGGCTCCAAGTTTTCGCAGTCTATTTCCTTGTGGTTGAAGTCACCAATGATCAGTAGCTTTGCCCTGCTCGCATGAGCCCTTCTGGCCAATTCAGCCAGTGTGTCAACCATCGCTCTATTACTCTCTAGCTCGTAAAAATCCCATTGTTTTTTGATCAGCAGTGCCACTCCACCCTTTCTGTTCCCTGTCTTTTCTCAGGATCTGGTATCCCATTGGAAAGATGGCATCTGTAATCATGCCTGTGAGCTTGGTTTCTGTGAGAGCTATTATGTCCGGTGATGCCTCTTTGACACTTTCGTGCCACTCCTCCCACTTATTTGTTATTCCATCAGCATTTGTGTACCATACCTTCAGTTGTGTGTGTGTGTGTGTGTGTGTGTGTGTGTGTGTGTGTGTGTGTGTGTGTGTGTGTGTGTGTGTGTGTGTGTGTGTGTGTGTGTGTGTGTGTGTGTGTGTGTGTACTCATCTATTTGATTTGTACTCCTATTTGTGGTTGCAGGGGTCGAGTCATAGCTCCTGGCACCGCCTCTTCACTGATTGCTCATAGGTCCCCTGTATCCCTGCTCCATGAGCTTTATCAAACCTCGTCTTAAAACTATGTATGGCTCCTGCCTCCAATACGTCATTTTCTAGGTTATTCCACTTCCTGACAACTCTATGACTGAAGTAATACTTCGTAACATCTCTTTGACTCATAGGAGTCTCCAACTTCCAATTGTGACCCCTTGTTTCTGTGTCCAATCTCTGGAACATCCTGTATCTGTCCATCTTATCTATTCCTCTCTGTATATTATATGTCGTTATCATGTCTCCCCTAACCCTCCTGTCCTCTAGTGTCGTCAGGCCTATTTCCCTTAACCTTTCTTCGTAGGACAATCCCCTTAGCTCTGGGACTAGTCTTGTTGCAAACCTTTGCACTTTCTCTAATATTTTGATGTGCTTGACCAGGTGTGGGTTCCAAACTGGTGCTGCATACTCCAGTATGGGCCTGACGTATATGGTGTACAGAGTCTTGAACGATGCCTTAGTTAGGTATTGGAACGCTATTGTTAGGTTTGCGAGACGCCTGTATTCTGCAGCAGTTATCTGATTGATGTGTGCCTCAGGAGATGTGCTCGGTATTATACTCACCCCAAGATCTTTTTCCTTGAGTGAGGTTTGCAGTCTCTGGCCCCCTAGACTGTACTCCGTCTGCGGTGTGTGTGTACTTACATAATTGTACTCACCTAATTGTGGTTGCAGGGGTCGAGACTCAGCTCCTGGCCCCGCCTCTTCGCTGTCCGCTACTGGGTCTCTGCTCTCCCTGCTCCATGAGCTTTATCATACCTCGTCTTAAAACTATGTATGGTTCCTGCCCACCTATATCTTTCTCTAGACTATTCCACTTCCTGACTACTCTGTGGTTGAAGAAATGCTTCCTAACATCCCTTTGACTCATCTGAGTCTTCAGCTTCCAGTTGTGTCCCCTTGTTTCTGTGTTCCCTCTCTGGAACATCCTGTCACTGTCTACCTTGTCGATTCCCCGCAGTATTTTGTATGTCGTTATCATGTCTCCTCTGTGTGTGTGTGTGTGTGTTTGCGTGTGTGAGAAAGAGAGAGTTTGAGCTAAGGAAGGGGTAGCCATAATGTTGAAGGATCAGTTGTGGAAGATGAAAATATAATATAAATGTGTAAATTCAAGTATTATGTTGATACTCATAAGGGACAGATGCGATAAGTGGGTTATAATAATTGTTCACGTAAGTGGAAAAGAGAGTAGTTTAGATGAGAGAGATTTTGAGAGATATTAAGTTCGTTCTTAGGGAGTTTTGACCCAAGTGTACCTGAATGGCAAAGTGAAAGTAACGTTTATGGAGAGCTTAGTAGGTGGATTTGGGGTGCCTGGGGTAAATGATAAAAGGGGGCTCAGAGATCTGGTAATAGGTTATCCATATTTTAAGGATAAATAAGTATTCAAGATATGGTGAACGACACTGTGACAATAGTTTGTTGGACTTTGCGTTGGTAGGTAAAAGACTGATTGTAGATTTTAAGATATGCATATTTACAGAGGGGGAAACAGATATAAAGTGTTCTACGAAGCAGGAGCAGGTCGCGCTTGTCTGTCCCATCAACTGGACCACTATGACAAGGTCCTGGGTGCTCTAGAAGACAAACAAAACGCAAATGTAGTATACACAGACTTTGCTAAATCGTAGACAAATGCAAAGTTCTAAATGTTGGGCAGGGCAATAACCATGCCACATATAAACTGAATAATGTAGATCTTAATATTTTTGATTGCGAGAAGGATTTAGGAGTTCTGGTTAGCAGTAATCTGAAACCAAGACAACCGTGCATAAGTGTTCACAATAAAGCTAACAGAATCCTTGGCTTCATATCAAGAAGTATAAATAATAGAAGTCCTCAGGTTGTTCTTCAACTCTATATATCTTTGGTTAGGCCTCATTTAGATTATGCTGTACAGTTCTAGACACCGTATTACAGAATGGATATAAATGCACTGGAAACCGTACAGAGGAGGATGACAAAGTTGATCCCATGTATCAGAAATCTTCCTTATGAGGATAGACTGAGGGGAGGTAGTGGAGATGTTGTGTCTGAAGGCAATGTGTGGTATGAATATTATGCAGAGAATCCGTAGCTTGGAGAATAGGAGGTGCAGGGTTACTAAAATTATTATCCAGGGAGCCAAAGAGAGGTTGTTGAGGTGGTTCAGACATTTAGAGAGGGTGGAACAAAATAGAATAACCTGACTGGCGTATAAATCTATAGTGGAAGGAAGGCGGGGTAGGGATCGTCCTAGGAAAGGTTGGAACGTGTTAGATAGGATCGGCAGGAGGCAAATTGTTTTTATGACTTGACATGCTATTGGAGTGTGAACAAGGTAACACTTATAAAGGAATTCAGAAAGAGCAGTTAGACGGACTTGTTGTCCTGGAGATGGGAAGTACAGTACCTGCAATCTGAAGGTGGGTTGGAGATATGTTACAGTTTTTAAACTTTAGTATCGGCACACCTCTGGCAAGACAGTGAAGGATGGAGTGATCATGAAAGTGTTTATTTTTTCGGGTCTGTAAGGAAATATGAGTAAAATAAGAATATAAATGGACTGTATTAAGCTACTTAGCATATTGACGAATCCACGTCTTTGCAGCCATCCCCGAAGTCATTATAGAGGAGTCGTCTACTCCAACCCTTTGAGCTGTCAGAAATAAGTGAGTGTAAATATTAAAATAATTGCCCCAGAGGAGCGTAGAGTATTTTTCATTCAGTAAATGAATACTGAAACTGGTACTTACTGGGTTGGGCTAAAAAGCCCTCCATTCATCGGGTGTAAGATAAATCGGCATAGAACATAAATCAGTTCCTAACTGCACAGTCACTAGAACTATGTCTGAGCAGACTTACCTGGGTATTTGTATCGGACCCTTAATTAACACCCAGATAATGCTGACTTGATTGAAGATCGCTTAGGAATATCGCACATCCTCGTCTGGTGGTGTTACACTCACAATTTTTCTTCAGTATTTGTCTTTTGCAGTTATATCACTACAAGAAGCTGCGCACACTTCTCTGTAATATACCGCTAATTTGGATTGTCTTTTTTAGCACATAAAGGCATGGAAGATTGTTTTTATTAATTATCCCGGTGTGAATGTTTTCTCTACGAGGATTAAAATGCAATCTGATGCCCGCTCCTCCCCTGGCCCCAGCTTGCCTTGCATCGTTCACCTAAGCACCATTTCCAAACTTGCTTAACACTGCAACAGTTTGCAACTCAATTGCTTATTTTCTTTAAATATTTCGAGCACTGAGAGTTCATGATTGCTCCACACGTGTATAAAGTGAAACAGGAGTTTTCTGTACTTTTCCTGCTACGGCAAAGAGTCATTTTTCTCAATTGTCTGTCACTCATATACACTACCACTAATCTCAAGAGGCTTTGCATACGTGACCAAGATACGTTGCATATGCGACCTCTGTGATGTTCCAGAGTACAAACATGTGGTAATTATTAAACTGTTGATAAGGAAGCTAGGAAGACGCCATGTGCCCTTTCTGAGAGGGCTGGGCCCCTCAGTTCTGAAAAGGGCTGTAGGAGGCCGATACCCCCCTCCTGGAGAAATTTTCTCCACAGGGTCACCCTACCTCGGTGGAAAAGGGCCGATGTTTTAAAAACTATATACATACATACATATATAAGTCGTGCCGAATAGGTAAAACTGGTCAATTAGCAAGAACTCATTTAAAATTAAGTCTTTTTCTAAAATTTTCTCTAATACATTTAAAAATATATATTTTTTTTATTTATGCTACTTTAAACATTAATAATTTTGTACCAGAAGAACCTCAGAAAATTTACCTAACCTTATTATAACAGGTGCAAATTTATTTAGCCTAATCCAACTAAATATATTTTAGAAAAGTTTACAATAATTTAATAATAAGCTCAATGACAAATTTTTTTCGTTAGGTTCAGAATGATTTTTGCGAAATTATTGCATACAACAATTTTCGCTTGCCTTAATCGACAAGAAGAGCTTTGCTATTTAATATAAAATCGAAAGTTTTACCTATTCGGCACGACATATATATATGTATATACATATATTTATATATATGTGTGTGCGCATGTACTTACCTATTTGTGGTTGCAGCGGTCGATACATAGCTCCTGGCCCCGTGTGTGTGTGTGTGTGTGTGTGTTTGTGTATGCGTGCGTGCACGAGCGCGCGCATTCTGTTGTAACTCAGTAAGGAAGTAACTCACCAGTCTGAGGACGTAGTAGAACAAGATCATTGTCTGGAAGAATCTTATTTACTCAGCAGTAAACACACTTTGTATTTGGGTGTAAGTTTAGTATTGTGGGCGGCCTCGTAGGGAGGTTGTAATATTATCCCATAGATAAGTCCAGGCTGTGAGATGAGCTGATAGAAGATAACACCTCTTAATTTGTAAATGATGATGCTCGTATATTAAACTATGTTAGCAAAAAAGTAGTAAATATCATCGATTAATTATTAAAAAATCGTATATTTCTTTATTCCATAAAAATTATATAAGCACATAGCGCTAAAAATGGTATCGAAATATTTAAATCCGTGAGAATGTCCAGCTGCGTCTCGGCTCTGAGAATTCCTTGTTCTGTGTCAGTAATGAATGCGTCGAGCACACGTGAGAAATGGTGTTTACATTACCATGACGACATATCCCCGACAGTTTGCTTTGTACCATCAGCGTAAATCGCGCAGTGTTGGGGGTCGTGGGTGCGATATCATATCGCTATCGTGAAGCTGAGACTGGCGATGTTGTATTATGAACATGAGGTGGTGGTGGTGAAGGCCAGGTTTGGATGATGAAATGGTGGTGAAGACTGGGGCTATGGTGAGGTGGAGGCGAAGATATTTTACATTTGTTGGTGTTGTAGGTTATGTTCGCATGAGTTACTGCTGGATGAGGCACTGTCAGCATCGTGAAGATTTTGTGAAGGCCATGTGCATGGGAGTGAAGTGCGCGAGTGCCTGACGTATCTCAGGACATTTTCAGGTTATTGATGAAGTTGGCTGTCTAGGTCTCGTGTCACAACTCGTCGTCAGGATATACCGTACGTCAAGACTCTCCCTAATGGTCACAGTACCATGTTCTATCACACTCTCATTAGTGGTCATAGTACCATGCTCTATTACACTTTCATTATTGATCACAGTACCATAAAGTGTATCACACTCTCACTATTAGTCCAAGAACCATATTCTATCGCACTCTCCCTATTGGTTCAAGAACCATGTTCTATCACACTCACTATTGATCAAAAAAACATGTTCTATCACACTCACTAATGATCCAAAAAACAAGTTCTATCACACTCACTATTGGTCCAAGAACCATGTTCCCTCAAACTCTCACTATCAGTCCCCGAGCAATATTCTTTCACTGTTGGTCCCAGTTGCAGCACACAGTTCGTGTCAAATTAGCACTATCTACGTCTTTAGGACTTAGGGATGCTAAACTTGCTGTGTTCAAGTTTATAAACTATAAGAACAGCAAACCAGTGTTGAGTCCGAAATGGGACGGGCTGACATCAATGACATCAATTTTGTCCCAGGATGCGACCCACAGCAGTCGACTAACACCCAAGTACACAGCAGGTGTCTTATGAAAACACGTACTAATGTTTTCCAGCCGTGCCGCGGGATCGATCCCCGGAACTCAGTGTGTGTGAGCTGAATGCTCTAGCGATCGAGCTACGGGACACCTTAGATATAACAGGGCTTTGAAATGAGATGAGGTGGGACAACAGCTTTAGTTAGGCCTGTAAAAATTATTAGAGTAAAAAAGTAATATAAATAATCCAAAATTGAGGGATATCCTTGTTTCACCCGGGTAATAACCTTTCTTCATCTTCTCCTCCTCCTCCTTCTTCTCCTCCTCCTTCTTCTCACCCTCCTCCTCCTCCTTCCTTAATGCCTTCAACACTCAGTGCAATAATACCACACTTCCTTACAACCATACTATTGAGCTGTCTAAATAAATTCTGACATGTGAGCTAATTCAAGGTATTTAAAAAACTTAATAGAATCATACGGTATTTCTAGTCTAATAAAAGTCATGAAATACAATTGATAAACCAATTTATATTTTTATACCTAACAATCTATATACATAAATGACAATAACTGCAACAGTTCAGTATAAACTGTTAATTGAAAATAATATTATGCTTACTAATCAATAATTATTTATTATTTGAGTAAAAAAATAAGAAAATAATTTATTACGTTGTGCAATTTACAGATTTATATGAACATACACACACACACACACACACACACACACACACACACACACACACACACACACACAGTATTGCCTAGGTGGCCAAAGACTGCAAACCTCACTCAAGGAAAAAGATCTTGGGGTGAGTATAATACCAAGCACATCTCCTGAGGCGCACATCAAGATGATAACTGCTGCAGCATATGGGCGCCTGCCAAACCTGAGAATAGAGTTCCGATACTTCGGAACGGTGACTCTGTACACCGTGTACGTCAGGTCCATACAGGAATATGCAGCACCAGTTTGGAACTCACACCTGGTCAAGCACATCAAGAAATTAGAGAAAGTGCAAAGATTTGCAACAAGACTAGTTCCAGAGCTAAGGAAAATGTCCTAATAAGAAAAGTTAAGGGAAATCGGCCTGACGACACTTGAGGACAAGAGGGTTAGAGGAGACATGGTAACGACATACAAAATACTGCGAGGAATTGACATGGTGGACAGAGACAGGATGTTCCAGAGATGGAATGCAGAAACAAGGGGTTACAATTGGAAGCTGAAGACACATATTTGTCAAAGGGATGTTAGTATTTCTTTAGTCATAGAGTCGTCAGGAAGTGGAATAGTCTGGTAAGTGAAGTAGTGGAGGCAGGAACCACACATACTTTTAAGACGAGGTATGATGAAACTCATGGAGCAGGGAGAAGACCTAGTAGCGATCAGTGAAGAGGTGGGGCCAGGAGCTATGGCTTGACCCCTGCAACCAGAAATAGGTGAGTACACACACACACACACACACACACACACACACACACACGACTATTCCACGCCCTGACAACTCTATGACTGAAGAAATAGTTCCTAAAAACAGATTAAAGTAAATGAAGATGACATTCGCTAAGAGATGAGCACTGTGGCATGCAAAGAGTATGTTACAATTTATTCGGCATATGTACACACTCCCATATAGGTTGCCTCCCAACCAGCAAACCGGTTGCTAAGGGGTTAACGATATTTAAGGGAACCCGTCGTTAAATCAGTACCTTGGTTCATTGTCCAATCACAGGCGAGCCCGCCAAATGCTGAGGTGACGTGGTATCACTCACGGTCAGCATTTGCCAGACTTGCCTCTAGCTGGTTGAAGCACGGTCTTCTCTCTCTGGCTTCTGTCTTTGCCCTTTGTCACCGTGTGGTGTACTTATATTCAACTCCTGTTCATAGTGTACATAACTGTATATATATATCTGGTGAAGGAAATATACAAGTTAAATATTACTGCTGAGTTTGTTTTGCTCCAAACCCATTACGACCAGGTCACAGGCCATTACTACCTGTGTTCGTAATAAGCACGAAACAATAAACTCACTAAAAATGATTGCTAAGTTTTAGCTTTATTCTCAGTAAAACTTATTTCTAGTTTTAAGTTACTTGAATTTCTGTTATATTTTTTTTCTACAAATCGGTTAATGGTTAATACTTTTTGTATGAATAAGCTTACCTTTTTATTATTATCACTGGGGTGCAATGTGCCACTTTGGTAGCTGCGCCATAGGTTGGGCATCCCTGCTCTAGTGTGTATAACAGTTGCCTTTCTACTTGATAATGTCCTCCGTGAATAATACGAAGTCATTCATTAGACTATTTAGTGTATTTTTCTAACAGAAAGATATGTCAGTCTAAATTGGAAAAGTGTTTACTTACTATTGAAAATGCTTGCATAACTTACGTCGACACATATACTATAATATTTGTAGGATAGGTGACAATTTGAAATAGTAGTAATAATGCATATATTTATTATTGTTCTTAATAATGTATTCACTAATAATCCAGTTTACATATTTTCGTCAACAAGAAGCACACATTGTAAAGAACAACTACTACTGAGCCACGTGTTGCTGTGGCTCAGTCTGGTTTGCCGACTCTAGAACGCACAACATATAACTGTCCATGTGAGAAGCAATCCGTGTATAGATCTAAACCACACAATTCTAAATATTACACACATACACACACACACACACACACACACACACACACACACACACACACACACACACACACACACACACACACACACACACACACACACACACACACACACACACACATATATATATATATATATATATATATATATATATATATATATATATAGTCGTGCCGATTAGGTAAAACTGGTCAATTAGCAAGAACTCATCTAAAATTAAGTCCTTTCTAAAATTTTCTCTTATACGTTTAAAGATATATTTTTTTCATTTATGTTAATGTAAGAATTTATAATTTTGTACCAAGAGAAACTTTGAAAACCTACCTAACCTTATTACAACAAGCACAATTTAATTTAGCCTAACCCAACTAAATATATTTTAGATACGTTAACATTAATTTAATAATAAACAAACACAATGAAATATATTTTTTTCGTTAGGTTCAGAATGATTTTGGCGAAATTATTGCATAGACAAATTTTCACTTGTCTTATATGGCAAGGTGAGCGTTGCTATTTAAGCCAAAATCGCAAGTTTTACCTAATCGGCACGACATATATATATATATGCAAAGATCACAGTAAACAGGTGATATCAAATATGCAAAACAACCACTAAGAAAATAGAAGAATTCAGCGCTGTGACTACTCACATTATCAATGTGAGTAGTCACAAAGCACTTGGAATTCTTTTATTTTTTCATAGTGGTTGTTTTGCATATTTTGATATCACCTGTTTACTGTGATCGTTTCATATATATATATATATATATATATATATATATATATATATATATATATATATATATATATATATATATATATATATATATATATATATATATGTGTGTGTGTGTGTGTGTGTGTAATATTTAGAATTGTGGGGTTTAGATCTAGACACGGATTGCTTCTCACATGGACAATTATATGTTGTGCGTTCTAGAGTCGGCAAACCAGACTGAGCCACAGCAACACGTGGCTCAGTAGTAGTTGTTCTTTACAATGTGTGCTTCCAAGCGCTTTCGTGACTACCCACGCTTTCGTGAGTAGTCACGAAAGCGCTTGAATTCTTCTATTTTTTCATAGTGGTTGTTTTGCATATATATATATATATATATATATATATATATATATATATATATATATATATATATATATATATATATATATGTCGTGCCGATTAGGTAAAACTTGCGATTTTGGCTTAAATAGCAACGCTCACCTTGCCATATAAGACAAGTGAAAATTTGTGTATGCAATAATTTCGCCAAAATCATTCTGAACATAACGAAAAAATATATTTCATTGTGTTTGTTTATTATTAAATTAATGTTAACGTATCTAAAATATATTTAGTTGGGTTAGGCTAAATTAAATTGCGCTTGTTGTAATAAGGTTAGGTAGGTTTTCAAAGTTTCTGTTGGTACAAAATTAAAAAATTTTACATTAACATAAATGAAAAAAATATATCTTTAAACGTATAAGATAAAATTTTAGAAAGGACTTAATTGTAGATGAGTTCTTGCTAATTGACCAGTTTTACCTAATCGGCATGACATATATATATATATATATATATATATATATATATATATATATATATATGCAAGAAACTATAAAAGGAAACATGACAAGAGGGCTTATAAAGGGCAGATTACACCTCACAGTCACATCACACTAACAAAGACAACACCTCACAGTAGCGTAACATCGCACGACTCTGTAAAGAGGAACATAAGAAAGGACCTGCTTGATAAATTAAGCACCTTGACTGATTTAAATGATTTTAATATGGTTAGTTTTGATGTTACCTCCTTGTTTACAAAAGTTCCAGTTGATGATTTACTAAGGTTCTTATCTGAAGAACTGGTTAATTACGATTTACCATTGCCAGTTCCTACTATCATTAAACTTATTAAACTTTGTATTGTTGATGCAAAATTTGTATTTAATGATGAGTTTTACTCTCAGAAGTCTGGTATGGCAATGGGAAATCCTCTTTCACCTGTTCTTAGTAATTTATATATTGAATTTTTCGAAACAAGATTGCTTAACACAATCCTTCCCAATAGAGCTAAATGGTATAGATATGTTGATGATATTTTGTGCCTTATGCCTAAGAATGTAGACATAAACCATTTCCTTGTTAAATTAAATAGCTTAGCTCATTCTATAAATTTTACTGTTGAATTCGAAGTAAATAACTCATTGCCCTTCCTAGATGTTTTTATTATTAAGGGTAAAATTGATTTTAAATTTAAAATTTACAGAAAACCTACAAATAATTGATCCTATGTACACTATTACTCTTCACATCAAGATAGAGTTAAAGTGTCGGTTTTCTCTTCTATGTTTTTGAGAGCTTTACGTATTTGTAGTCCAGAGTTCATAGATGAAGAAATCTCTAAAATTTATGAAATAGCTAATGATTTAAAATACCCAAGAAACATAATTGATAAATCTTTTAAAATAGCTAGAAATACTTTTTACAATCCCAAAAGAGACAACCAACCTTATTTAACCAAAAATATGTTGGTTCTCCCTTACCATGAAAACTTGGTTGATATGCCTTCCTTTCTTAAGAATTTTAATATCAAAGTTGTATTTAAAAATTTTGATACAGTAAAAAGACTTTTGATAAAAAATTCCCCCCAAAATGCTGACGGATGTGTCTATAAGATTCCCTGTAAAATATGCGATAAAGTTTATTACGGTCAAACTGATAAAAGTCTTGAACTAAGATTAAAACAACATAAATATAGCATTAGAACTGGACAAGATTCTAATGCTCTATTTTTTCATGTGAGAGACTTTAACCATCCAATTGATTTTCAAAATGCTGAGAAAGTTGTATCAAGTAAGTCCATGGTTGAGAGGAATATAATAGAATCATGTTTCATTAAAAGCAGTTTTGAAAATAATATGAATATTTCTTTGGGTTTATATAAATTGGATTCATTTATAATTAATAATATTTGGGAAGAATTTAATGATAAATTGGACTAATCTTAATTCTTGGGAAGAGTTTCAGGTCCTTTCTTATGTTCCTCTTCACAGAGTCGTGCGATGTTACGTTACTGTGAGGTGTTGTCTTTGTTAGTGTGATGTGACTGTGAGGTGTAGTCTGCCCCTTTATAAGCCTTCTTGTCATGTTTCCTTTTATAGTTCCTTGATAATGTGAGTAGTCACGAAAGCGCTTGGAATTCCTCTATTTTTTCATAGTGGTTGTCTTGCATATTTTGATATCACCTGTTTACTGTGATTTTTTTGTATATATATATATATATATATATATATATATATATATATATATATATATATATATATATATATATATATATATATATATATATATATATATATTGCATATATATATATATATATATATATATATATATATATATATATATATATATATATATATATATATATATATATGTCGTGCCGATTAGGTAAAACTTTGATTTTGGCTTAAATAGCAACGCTCACCTTGCTATATAAGACAAGTGAAAATTTGTGTATGCAATAATTTGCCAAAATCATTCTGAACATAACGAAAAAATATATTTCATTGTGTTTGTTTAATATTAAATTAATGTTAACGTATCTAAAATATATTTAGTTGGGTTAGGCTAAATTAAATTGCGCTTGTTGTAATAAGGTTAGGTAGGTTTTCAAAGTTTCTCTTGGTACAAAATTATAAATTCTTACATTAACATAAATGAAAAAATATATCTTTAAACGTATAAGAGAAAATTTTAGAAAGGACTTAATTTTAGATGAGTTCTTGCTAATTGACAGTTTTACCTAATCGGCACGACTATATATAATATATATATATATATATATATATATATATATATATATATATATATATATATATATATATATATATATATATATATATATATATATATATATATATATATATATATATATATATATATATATATATATATATATATATATATCGTGCCGATTAGGTAAAACTTGCGATTTTGGCTTAAATAGCAACGCTCTTCTTGCCATATAAGACAAGCGAAAATTTGTGTATGCAATAATTTCGCCAAAATCATTCTGAACCTAACGAAAAAATATATTTCATTGTGTTTGTTTATTATTAAATTAATGTTAACGTATCTAAAATATATTTAGTTGGGTTAGGCTAAATTAAATTGCGCTTGTTGTAATAAGGTTAGGTAGGTTTTCAAAGTTTCTGTTGGTACAAAATTATAATTTTTACATTGACATAAATGAAAAAAATATATCTTTAAACGTATAAGATAAAATTTTAGAAAGGACTTAATTGTAGATGAGTTCTTGCTAATTGACCAGTTTTACCTAATCGGCACGACATATATATATATATATATATATATATATATATATATATATATATATATATATATATATATATATATATATATATATATATATATATATATATATATATATATATATATGCAAGAAACTATAAAAGGAAACATGACAAGAGGGCTTATAAAGGGGCAGATTACACCTCACAGTCACATCACACTAACAAAGACAACACCTCACAGTAGCGTAACATCGCACGACTCTGTAAAGAGGAACATAAGAAAGGACCTGCTTGATAAATTAAGCACCTTGACTGATTTAAATGATTTTAATATGGTTAGTTTTGATGTTACCTCCTTGTTTACAAAAGTTCCAGTTGATGATTTACTAAGGTTCTTATCTGAAGAACTGGTTAATTACGATTTACCATTGCCAGTTCCTACTATCATTAAACTTATTAAACTTTGTATTGTTGATGCAAAATTTGTATTTAATGATGAGTTTTACTCTCAGAAGTCTGGTATGGCAATGGGAAATCCTCTTTCACCTGTTCTTAGTAATTTATATATTGAATTTTTCGAAACAAGATTGCTTAACACAATCCTTCCCAATAGAGCTAAATGGTATAGATATGTTGATGATATTTTGTGCCTTATGCCTAAGAATGTAGACATAAACCATTTCCTTGTTAAATTAAATAGCTTAGCTCATTCTATAAATTTTACTGTTGAATTCGAAGTAAATAACTCATTGCCCTTCCTAGATGTTTTTATTATTAAGGGTAAAATTGATTTTAAATTTAAAATTTACAGAAAACCTACAAATAATTGATCCTATGTACACTATTACTCTTCACATCAAGATAGAGTTAAAGTGTCGGTTTTCTTCTATGTTTTTGAGAGCTTTACGTATTTGTAGTCCAGAGTTCATAGATGAAGAAATCTCTAAAATTTATGAAATAGCTAATGATTTAAAATACCCAAGAAACATAATTGATAAATCTTTTAAAATAGCTAGAAATACTTTTTACAATCCCAAAAGGGACAACCAACCTTATTTAACCAAAAATATGTTGGTTCTCCCTTACCATGAAAACTTGGTTGATATGCCTTCCTTTCTTAAGAATTTTAATATCAAAGTTGTATTTAAAAATCTTGATACAGTAAAAAGACTTTTGATAAAAAATTCCCCCCAAAATGCTGACGGATGTGTCTATAAGATTCCCTGTAAAATATGAGATAAAGTTTATTACGGTCAAACTGATAAAAGTCTTGAACTAAGATTAAAACAACATAAATATAGCATTAGAACTGGACAAGATTCTAATGCTCTATTTTTTCATGTGAGAGACTTTAACCATCCAATTGATTTTCAAAATGCTGAGAAAGTTGTATCAAGTAAGTCCATGGTTGAGAGGAATATAATAGAATCATGTTTCATTAAAAGCAGTTTTGAAAATAATATGAATATTTCTTTGGGTTTATATAAATTGGATTCATTTATAATTAATAATATTTGGGAAGAATTTAATGATAAATTGGACTAATCTTAATTCTTGGGAAGAGTTTCAGGTCCTTTCTTATGTTCCTCTTCACAGAGTCGTGCGATGTTACGTTACTGTGAGGTGTTGTCTTTGTTAGTGTGATGTGACTGTGAGGTGTAGTCTGCCCCTTTATAAGCCTTCTTGTCATGTTTCCTTTATAGTTCCTTGATAATGTGAGTAGTCACGAAAGCGCTTGGAATTCCTCTATTTTTCATAGTGGTTGTCTTGCATATTTTGATATCACCTGTTTACTGTGATTTTTTTGTATATATATATATATATATATATATATATATATATATATATATATATATATATATATATATATTGCATATATATATATATATATATATATATATATATATATATATATATATATATATATATATATATATATATATATATATATATATTATATATATATATATATATATATATATATATATATATATATATGTCGTGCCGATTAGGTAAAACTTGCGATTTTGGCTTAAATAGCAACGCTCACCTTGCTATATAAGACAAGTGAAAATTTGTGTATGCAATAATTTCGCCAAAATCATTCTGAACATAACGAAAAAATATATTTCATTGTGTTTGTTTAATATTAAATTAATGTTAACGTATCTAAAATATATTTAGTTGGGTTAGGCTAAATTAAATTGCGCTTGTTGTAATAAGGTTAGGTAGGTTTTCAAAGTTTCTCTTGGTACAAAATTATAAATTCTTACATTAACATAAATGAAAAAAATATATCTTTAAACGTATAAGAGAAAATTTTAGAAAGGACTTAATTTTAGATGAGTTCTTGCTAATTGACCAGTTTTACCTAATCGGCACGACATATATAAATATATATATATATATATATATATATATATATATCGTGCCGATTAGGTAAAACTTGCGATTTTGGCTTAAATAGCAACGCTCTTCTTGCCATATAAGACAAGCGAAAATTTGTGTATGCAATAATTTCGCCAAAATCATTCTGAACCTAACGAAAAAAATATATTTCATTGTGTTTGTTTATTATTAAATTAATGTTAACGTATCTAAAATATATTTAGTTGGGTTAGGCTAAATTATATTGCGCTTGTTGTAATAAGGTTAGGTAGGTTTTCAAAGTTTCTCTTGGTACAAAATTATAAATTCTTACATTAACATAAATGAAAAAATTATATCTTTAAACGTATAAGAGAAAATTTTAGAAAGGACTTAATTTTAGATGAGTTCTTGCTAATTGGCCAGTTTTACCTAATCGGCACGACATATATATATATATGTCTGGTTTGCCGACTCTAGAACACGCACCGTCTCTGTAGTAAAATATTTAGTACAGTGTGTGTTGCTTTTACGCTGTCCAAAAACGCAAGTAGGTATATAAAATCACGCGCGTATTCGAATGCAACGTTGTGTAAAAACTTTCAAAGCAATCGGTGAAGAACTTTCGGATATTTAAGATTTTGAACAAACGAACATTTACATTTTTATTTATATAGATTGGTGTGAATTATTCGCGTTTGTATCACGCAAACAAAGTTCTAATAGTTTTGCATTCCAGACTTTTTGTGTAACATTGATACATTATTTACTCTCATTATTATTATTATTAATATGTTTTATTATATATCTTTAATATCTTTATTCTAGGAAATTGTTATTGTAGTGTGTACAGTTGGGACTAAGCTCTCAAGCATCTTCCACACATATTTAATCTTGAATCCATAGATGTCGTAAATGATTTCTGCATCTGTATATGCTTTGATATGTCTTTCCTTGAACGGAACCATGAACACCGACCAATTCCTTAAACGAGATACCCGTAATTGGAATACAGTCAGTAATGAACACCGACCAATTCATTAAACGAGATACCCGTAATTGGAATACGGTCAGTAATGATATTATTTCTCGTGTTCTGAAGGTTCTTATTATATCTCCCATCCTCCCTCCCCAAACCTTTCATTTTCCTGTCCTTCCCGACATTTGCCTTAATATGTTCCATAAAATGTAGGTCAACAGACATTATTCACCCAGGAACTTCACAAGTTCCTTTCGTTTTCTTCGGTGGTCATATTGCTTTAAACTCTTCATTCTTTCCATATTCAAGCACTTAAAACTTTCTCCATTAAACTTAATGTTATTTTCCATTGCCCACTGGAATACTTTTCATTTTTTCCGCTTGTAATTTGATCAGGTCTTCTGCCTAGGTAATATTCACAGTGATTTTGGCATTTTCTGCAAATGATGAAATAAAGCAGTGGCAAGTTTTTTTTTTTCTGCTATGATGATGAGAAACAGTGATTGTTCTTTTAGTCATAATGTTTAATATTATTTGCCTACTTTCATTGTTATGCCCATTACCCTCATATTATTTGCAATCACTCAATGATCACATTTCTCATTGTTTTAACACTCGTGCCGACTTCAATCAAGGTAAGGGACCCGAAAAATGAAACATTTTCACAACTATTTATTCAATCACTTTCTTGCCAGAAGCTTGTTGACATCCAAGTTCAGATGAACCTACAAACTGCAACATTGTTTACCCTCCTTCGGAACAGAGTAGTTTGCACCTCCAGGACCAAAGTCTGGAAAACTGGTTTCCTTTAATAACTTCATCAATGTTACCCAGCTCACACTCTGACATAACATCAAATCATAAAAACCACTTGCCTTCACTCACTCCTATCTAGCACACTCACAAGAACCCCTCGCACACGAAACATTCTTTACCTCCTCGTTCTATTCATTCTATATTGCTTCTTCCTTTCTTGATGTCTGAACTACTGTTCCTCAGCAACTCTCCTCAGCCCTCTTAATAACACCTTTGGTAACTCCACACGTCCTAACCTCCAAACTACAAATTCTCTGTATCATATTCACCCAATACATTGCCCTCAGACACGACGTCTCCACTGCCTAAGGCCTCCCCCTCGCTGCAATATTTAAAATGCATTCTTCACACCCATGTATGTGTGCTGGTACCACTGAACTCTAGTACATTTTCCTTTTTGCCGCCATAGATGATGCCCTCGTGAAATATGAGTAGACCACTTTTAAAGTTTGGTTTTCTTCCTACGCCTTCGTATTATCGTCAAAATATTTTACTAGTTGTGAAAAGCATACTTTTTTTGCTGTAGATCCATCCTTGATCGGGTTGTGCAGGTTATGCTTTTCCATAAACTTGAGATTTGACGTCTCATCACAATTTTCAAGACTTGTATGATGTAAGATTCTAATGATACTGGTTGGCAATATTTTACCACTACTCAAGTGGCTCCTTTATTCAGATGAGCTCTCTGCCCTTTTCTCGTGTTAGAGAAATTTTGTTCTTATTTATAAATAAGGCGCTCCATTAATCCCTTCCAAGTGCTGCAGGAATGGGCACCTTTTCTACTTCCTTTTTTAATTCATTGGGATAATATATATTGTTAGTTTCATGATATGAATATCATGCAGATACAATGAAAAAATATTCTACATTCTTCACTTTGCAGTCATTTAGTGTATTGCAAACCATCGTTAAAAATTCGTTCTTTGAAAGTTCTTTCATTTCTTTTTCATCGTCAGTGATTGAATGTCCTATGAATATTGGTCCTGTTCTACAAGTGGATCTCAACTCTGATCTTGACATGTGTAGAAATATTTAGGGTTTCTTGCTTTTAGGAGACACAATATACGCTACGGCCCTATCAGCCCATCAAGGAGGGCTGAGGAACGAATGAGAAGGGTAGTTGGGAGCAGTGATAGCAACAGGGAAAGGGCGAGAAGGTAGAGAGGGGGGAAGGTCCTAGGCAGAGGCACGACCATGCCACCAAGAGCTACAGGAAAAAATAAGGGAGACAATGGCTATGTACAAACAGGTTCCAGAGACACTGTGGGAGAGGCAATGGGAGAAGGAAAGGGAAAAGTCAGTGTTTATCTATGGACTTCAGGAGAGCGAGGGGAGGACACGCAATGAAAGATGGTTGGAAGAAAAACGGGAGATGGAAAACATCATAGAAGAAATAGGCGAGGAGGACATGAATGAGACAGTAAATTTTCAGAGAATAAGGGGATATTCAAAGGAGAGAAACTGGCCAGTCAAGCTGATTTTCAGGACAGAAACGGTGCGAAACAGGATCCTGCAAGAGAAATCACGGCTGAAGGAATTGCCAACATACAGCAAGGTGTTCCTAGACTGAGACAGAACCAGATCACAACGACAACATCTGAGGGAAAGGGCACAGAAGCGAAAGGGGCTAGGAGGAGAAATAAGGACGGAAACAGCAGAGGATAAAGAGAGCAGGACAGAGCAACAAACGCAGGCACACATAGAACCACCACTGGAACCCCACAATCAAACACGCTATCCCAACACAAACCACAATCCACACTTACAGTCCCCCCACCACACTACACTGTAGAATCTCACAGCACAGTGCCAGGTCCCCCACCCTCACAGACCCCCCAGAACCAAGTGGTAGAGAGGAAACTTAAGGTATGGTACACCAACGCTGATGGAATAACAAATAAGTGGGAGGAATGGCACGAAAGAGTCAAAGAGGCATCACCGGACATAATAGCTCTCACAGAAACCAAGCTCACAGGCATGATAACAGATGCCATCTTTCCAAGGGGGTATCAGATCCTGAGAAAATCAGAGGAAACCGAGGGGGTGGTGGAGTGGCACTGCTCATCAAAAACCGATGGGAGTTTGATGAGCTGGATAGAAGAGACTCTTCAGTCTGGGGGTCCCAAGGTGGTAATTGCAGTGATGTATAACCCACCTCAGAACAGTAGGAGGTCAAGGCAGGATTATGATGAGAGTAACGGAGCAATGGTTGACTCACTGACTGAAGTGGCCAGAAAGGCCAATGCAAGCAGGTGACTTCAACCACAAGGAAATAGACTGGGAAAACCTGGAGCTACATGGGGTCCCAGAAACATGGAGGGTTAAGATGATGGAGGTGTTACTGGAAAACATCATGCACCAACACGTAAAGGACACTACCAGAGAGAGAGGAGAGGATAAACCTGTGAGACTGTACCTAATATTCTTGGGTAGCGCAGACATTGAGGACATCACATATGAAAGACCCCTCGGGGCCAGTGATCATGTAGTTCTGAGCTTCGATTACATTGTAGAGTTACATGTGGAGAGGAAAGCAGGAAGGGCACGGCGAATGAAGTCAAACTACAAAAGAGCGGACTACACTGGCATGAAGAATTTCCTGCACAGGGTAAAGTGGGACAGAGAGCTGTTAGGGAAGTCAGTAAACGAGATGATGGAATATGTGAAAACAATATGCAAGGAAGCTGAGGAGGGTTTGTACCCAAGGGTAACAGAAATAATGAGAAGGCCAGTGTCAGCCCTTGGTTCACCCAAAGGTGTAGAGAAGAAGTACAGAAGGCAAAGGACCCAGGAGAATAAGGAAAGTAGTCGTAGAGCCAGAAGCGAATATGCACAGGTAAGAAGGGAGGTCCAACGGCAATACGAGAATGACATAGCAGCGAAAGCTAAATCTGACCCGAAGCTGTTGTACAGCCACATCAGGAGGAAAACGACAGTCAAGGACCAGGTAATCAGACTGAGATATTAAGGAGGGGAGATCACAAGAAACGACCGTGAAGTATGTGAGGAGCTCAACATGAAATTCAAAGAAGTGTTCACAAAGGAGACAGAAGAGATTCCAGAAAGACAGAGAGGTGGGGAACACCATTAAGTGTTGGACACAATACATACAATCGAGGAAGAAATGAAGAGGCTGCTAAGTGAGCTAAATACCTCAAAGGCAATGGGGCCAGATAATACCTCTCTGTGGGTCCAGAGAGAGGGAGCAGAAATGCTATGAGTACCACTAACAACAATCTTCAACACATCTATAGAAACAGGGCGAATACCTGAGGTATGGAAGACAGCAAATGTAGTCCCAATTTTTTTAAAAAAGGAGACAGACACGAATCATTCAACTACAGACCAGTGTCACTGACATGTATAGTATGCAAAGTCATGGAGGAGACCATCAGGAAAAGAGTGGTGGAGCACCTAGAAAGGAATGAAAATATCAAAGACAGCCAACATGGTTTCAGGGACGGGAAATCCTGTCACAAACCTGCTGGAGTTCTTTGACAGGGTGACAGCAGTACGACAGGAGAGAGAGGGGTGGGTAGACTGCATTTTCTTGGACTGTAAGAAAACGTTTGACACAGTTCCACACAAGAGACTAGTGCAAAAGCTGGAGGACCAGGCAGGGATAACAGGGAAGGCACTGCAGTGGATCAGGGAATACCTGTCAGGAAAACAACAGCGAGTCATGGTACGTGGCGAGACGTCAGAGTGGGCACCTGTGACGAGTGGGGTTCCACAGGGGTCAGTTCTAGGACCGGTGCTGTTTTTGGTATTTGTGATCGACTTGACGGAAGGAATAGACTCCGAAGTGTCCCTGTTTGCAGATGATGTAAAGTTGATGCGAAGAACACAATCGGACGGGGACAAGGCAGAACTACAGAGATATCAGGACAGGCCGCAGGCCTGGTCCAGCAACTGGAGTTCAACTCCTGGAGTTCAACCCCACCAAGTGCAAAGTCATGAAGATTGGGAAAGGGCAAAGAAGACCGCAGACGGATTACAGCCTAGGGGGCCAGAGACTACAAAATTCACTTAAGGAAAAGGATCTTAGGGTGAGTATAACACCGAGCACATCTCCTGAGGCACACATCAACCAAATAACTGCTGTAGCATACGGGCGCCTAGCAAACCTAAGAACAGCATTCCGACAACTTAATAAGGAATCGTTCAGGACCCTGTACACTGTTTACGTTATGCCCGTTTTGGAATATGCAGCACCAGTTTAGAACCCACACCTAGCCAAGCATGTAAGGAAACTAGAGAAAGTGCAAAGGTTTGCAACTAGACCGGTCCCGGAGCTAAGGGGTATGTCCTACGAGGAGAGGTTAAGAGAAATCGACCTGATGACACTGGAGGTCAGGAGAGATAGGGAAGGATATGATAACGTCATACAAAATACTGAGACTAATCGACAAGGTTGCCAGAGACAAGATGTTCCAGAAATGGGACACAGCAACAAAGGGTCACAGTTGGAAGTTGAAGATTCAGATGAATTACAGCGATGATAGGAAGTATTTCTTCAGTCACAGAGTTGTCATAAGAAGAATATAAGAACATAAGAAAGGAGGAACACTGCAGCAGGCCTGTTGGCCCATACTAGGCAGGTCCTTCACATTCCATCCCACTAACAAGATATTTGTTCAACCCAATCTTCAAAGCTACCTAAGAAATAAGCTTTGAAAATTATATTTACTCATGTGCAATTCCCACTCAAACCCAACCATTATCACTCATGAATTTATCCAACCTAAATTTGAAACTACCCAAGGTCCTTGCTTCAATAACCCTACTAGGCAGACTGTTCCACTCATCAACTATCCTATTTCCAAACCAATACATTCCTATATCCTTTCTAAATCTAAACTTATCTAATTTAAATCCATTATTGCGGGCTCTCTCTTGGAGAGATATCCTCAAGACCTTATTTATATCCCCTTTGTTAATACCCATTTTCCACTTGTATACCTCGATCATGTCTCCCCTCATTCTTCGTCTTACAAGTGAATGTAATTTTAGGGTCTTCAATCTTTCTTCATACGGAAGATTTATAATGCTATGTATTAATTTAGTCATTCTACGATGAATGTTTTCTAACGAATTAATATCCATTCTGTAATATGGAGACCAGAACTGAGCTGCGTAATCTAGGTGAGGCCTTACTAACGATGTATAAAGATGTAATATAACCTCTGGAATTCTGTTGCTTACACTTCTTGATATAAATCCCAGCAATCTGTTTGCCTTATTACGTATGCTTAGGCTTTGCTGTCTTGGTTTAAGGTTGCTGCTTACCATAACCCCCAAGTCCTTATCGCAATCTGTATGGCTAAGTTCTACTTTATTTAACTTATAAGTCCTTGGGTTAAGGACACTCCCAAGCTTCAGAACGGTGGAAATAAATGGTATAAAATACCGACACAATTGAAAAATAAACACGTAAGCAGTATAATGTGATCCTTTATTGACAACGTTTCGCCCACGCAGTGGGCTTTATCGAGTCACAGACAGATCTACCTGGAAAATGAGTAACATGAATATATATAGGGTATAGTCAGGTGGAGAATGCTGGGTCAGGTGGTGAAAGCTGCATGTGACAGTCTTAAAAGTAGTGTGATAGTTAAAAACTTTGTGTGACTTAAAGGACCTGCAGTGTTCCATTCTTGAGTTCTAGGTGGGATAGCGTTGAAGAAGTTTCTTGGCAATAGGTTCAGCTATGTTGTAGAAGCCGTTGTTCAGAACCTTGCATTTATCTACATTGAACTGCATCTGCCACTTTTCTGACCAGGAATTGAGTCTGTCTAAATCCTCCTGAAGTTCCCTAACATCTACGTTTGAATCAATTATCCTACCTATCTTCGGGTCATCGGCGAATTTGCTCATATCACTAGTAATTCCCTCATCAAGGTCATTGATATATATTATAAACAATAACGGGACTAAGACTGATCCCTGTGGAACACCACTTGTTACAGATCCCCACTCGGATTTAACCCCATTTATGCACACTCTCTGCTTCCTATTGGTGAGCCATGACTCTATCCATGACAGCACTTTTCCCCCAATGCCATGAGCTGCCACTTTCTTTAACAGTCTCTGGTGCGGTACTCTATCAAAAGCCTTACTAAGATCTAAATGAACAATATCGAATTCTTTATCGAATTCGAATTCTTGGGGATAGCCAGGTTAGGTATATGGATAGGGCATTCTGCTTGAAGGATAGGAGTAGGAGACAGAGGGTTTGCTTTCCTGGGGCTGGGATGGAGGATATTGTTAGCCGGCTTGACAACATCATGAACGGTAATGGGATCAATCCTATTATCTGCCTCTGTGTTGGAGGCAATAATGTAGGCAAGGGTAGAAGTGAGGATTTAGTTAGAAGGTACAGGACAGCAATAGACATAATTAGGAAGAAGAATGGGGGGCGCCCTGTTATATGTGGCATTTTGCCAAGAAGGAGTGTTGGAAATAAATGGCTGTCCAGAGCGATTGGTATAAATTGCTGGCTGGACAAACACTGTAAGGATAATGTAGTCCCATTTATTGACAACTGGGACCACTTCTATGCCGAAATGACATGTAATCCAGGGATGGGGTTCACTTATCCAGGGCAGGTGTAGGATTTCTATCTAGCTCAGTTGAGGATGTTGTTAGGGCTTTACACTAGGATTAGTTAGAGGTATGGGTTTAGGAATGGTGAATAATGAGGGTCAAAATATTGATTCAGGCTTTGATATCATAAATCTTAACAATAACAGTAATCGAGTAACACAGGGTAATGATAGTAACAGAAATTGTGTAAAACAAAAGCTGAATATGAAAAAGGTTCACAAGAAGATACATATCAATGTATTTTACACTAACTGTCGAAGCTCCAGAAATAAAATTAACGAATTACGTTTGGTAGCATGTGCTGGGAACTTTGATGTAATTGCAATAACTGAAACATGGTATAATATAAAGAGTCGGGATATGATTGCTGAGTGTCATTTTCTGGGTTTTAACTTGTTCCATGTAGATAGATATAATGGGAAAGGGGGTTGAGTTGCATTATATGTACGAGAAAATATAAATTGCTGCATAAAAACAGGCATAAAAATAGATGGATCATTAACAGAATCTGTTTGGGTAGAGTTTCTAGAAGGTCAAGAAAAACTGATTCTAGGTGTAATATACCGACCTCCAGGCTTGGATCATGATAGAGGGAGACTTCTTTGGGACGAAATTGTTAGGGCTTCTAGACACAATAACGTAGTGATAGTAGGGGATTTTAACTTTAGTCAAATTGACTGGACTTCTTTGACCGGTAATCTGGAGTCCAGTGACTTTATGGAAGTAGTTCAGGACTGTCTTCTGAAGCAGTGTGTGACGGAGCCTAACAGAGGTAATAATTTGCTCGACCTAGTCTTGTCAAATAAAGAAACCCTTGTAAATAATCTGGAGATCACTGAAGAGCTTGGCGCAAGTGATCACAAATCGATTACTTTTAATATTACCTGGGAGTACGAGAATAGGGATAATACGGTAAAAGTTCCTGATTTTCGTTCTGCCGATTATATTGGACTTAGAGAACACCTGTCTAATCTAGCAGTTATCTGCTACTCACCTAGTAGCGACCAGCGAAAAGGCCCCTCCTTTTCGCTGGTTGTTACTAGGTTCAATTTTTCAATGGTCCAAAAGCCTTATTGAACCTCTTCCTAATACTGTGCATGGATCCTGCCTCCACTACTTCACTCTCCAGACTGTTTCACTTGCTGACAACTCGAAGACTAAAAAAATACTTCCAAACATTCATGTGACTCATTTTCAGTTTTCCAACTGTGTCCCTTTGTTCCTATGTTCCATCTCTTAAACAGTTTAGCCCTATCCACATTAATAACTCCTCTCAGTAATTTAAGCTCTTGACACATCATAATCAGGATGCTTCGTAGTTATGGGTATGTCAGGATCATTAGTAAAGCTGTCCAACCCCTGTGTTGTAATTCCAGAATAAAGTTTAATAAATACTTTAACTGCTAAAGGCAGCAAAATAAATAACCCCAAATTATTGACAAGCAACTACGCACTCTTTATTAAGCAATCTTTCACACTCGTAAAACTGACAATGGACAAATGTCTTCAAATATTAACAAGATGATAATTAAATATATACAAAAACTATAGTTAAGTGAACAGACTGGCTATCAAATGGCGTATTTCAAATTGTATGCTTCTATAATGAGTAAAATATTGGAATTGATTAAAAGTATAAAAATATCTAAAACAATAATTTATTGCTTAAGGAAATATTTTAAATAAATAATAATTATATGTACAGTATCCGAACTTCATACGAAGTTGGTTATGCCTCATCTGGCAGAGCTGAGCCCTAGTAGCAAGGTGAGGCTGGAATACACAGCATGATAGACTGATCCCTTCTGCTAGCACTGGTTGGTGCACAATGTACATGTTATATAGCACATCACTGAAGATAAACCCTGATCCCTGCAGGTTGCGCTGGGTGACTGAGCGATGTCCATGTTCCACAACTGGAGATGGACGTCCATTCCAAAGTTCCTGGAATTTGTTCCGTAATTTTTAAAAACCTCTTTTGCTTGGCGGCAAACGTTCAGAACAATTGCTTCCTAAGTCGACGACGGCTGAGAATAAAATTAGAGAGTGTAGGTACATAAATAACCTACTTGACTTGGTTCTTGCCAAAAAGGAATCACAAATTAATAATCTTGAGGTTAATGATGAGATTGGGTGAAGCAATCACAAATCCCTCAGTTTCAATATATCATGGAATTACCCTAATAACTGCAATCAATCTCTGTTTCTGACTTCCGCTTGGCTGATTTCACAGGTTTGCGAAATTACTTGGGTGGGTTGAACTGGAATGACCTGACATTGGGTGAAGTAGGTGGTGATGGTTGCCAATATGACGATTTTCAAAGCATAGTTTTAGCTGCACAGTCAACTTGTGTTCCAAATAGAGAAAATAGATAAAGTAAAAATGATGAAAAGAGAGGCATATATATATATAGGCGAATCAGAAGAGGAATGGGGTCCTTAAGAAATCAATATATTCAATTAAATCATGAAATAAAAAAGGGAATAAGAAAAGCTAAAAAGAGATTATGAGGTTAAAATCGCAAGGGATTCGAAGAGTAATTCAAAGGGTTTCTTTCAGGTATACAGAAGTAATATTAGAGACAAAATTGGCCCACTCAAACGTCACTCAGGTCGGCTCACCGAGAGTGATAAGGAAATGTGTAGAATTTTTAACACTTATTTTCTCTCAGTTTTTACGCAAGAAGATACTAGCGAGATTTTAGAAATAATAAACTCTGTTGAACTGAACGATGATAAGTTATGCATGATCCAAGTCACTAGTGGCATGGTTCTCAGACAGATAGATAAATTAAAACTTAACAAATCCCCGGGGCCTGATGAACTGTTCGCAAGGGTTTTAAAGGAATGTAAGGCAGAACTTAGTGAACCTTTGGTTAGTCGTTTCAATTTATCTCTATGAACTTGCATAGTACAAAATAAGTGGAATAGGGCAAATGTGATACCTATCTACAAATCAGGTGACAGGTCCTTAGCTTCGAACTACAGACCAATAAGCCTAACCTCCACAGTGGGAAAATTTATGGTATATATAATTGCCGAGGCTATTCGTAGCCATATTGAAAGACATAAATTGATTACTGAATCTCAACATGGTTTTACAAAATGGCGTTCCTGCCTTATGAACCTACAAACTTTTTTCACTAAGGTATTTGAGGAGGTAGATCATGGTAATGAATATTGAGGAAAGTCGAGACACACGGAATAGGAGGAGGAATTTATTTTTCTGGATAAAGGCGTGGCTGAGAGATAGTCAACAAAAATATGGCATAAATGGGGAGAAATCAGAGTTGGGAAGCTTCACAAGCGGTGTTCCACAGGGGTCAGTGATGGGCCCCTTGTTGTTCACAATTTACATAAACGATAAAGATGGGGGTATAAATAGCGACATAAGCAAATTTGCTGATTACACCAAAATTGGTCGTCAAATTCATTCTGACAAGGACGCTAGAGTGCTCCAGGAAGATCTGAATAGACTGGTGCAAAGGTCGGTGAAGTGGCAAATGCAGACTAACGTAGACAAATGCAAAGTTCAAAGCGTTGGAAAGGTAAATAACCATGATACTTATAAACTAAATAATGTAGACTTTAATATTTCTGAATGCAAAAAAGATTTGAGAGTTGTGGTTAGCAATAATCTAAAACCCAGACAACAGTGCGTAAGTATTCAAAATAAAGCGAATAGTCGTTGGTTAGGTCTCATTTAGATTATGCTGCACAGTTTTGGTCAACGTATTATAGAATGGATATAAATCCACTTGAAAACATACAAAGGAGGATGACAAAGTTGATCCCATGTATCAGAAATCTTCCCTATGAGGTTAGACTGAGGGCCTTGAATCTGCACTCTCTGGAAAGGCGTAGTATTAGGGGGTATATGATTGAGGTGTATAAATGGAAAACGGGAATAAATGAAGGGAATGTAAAACACGTGCTAAAAATATCTAACCAAGACAGGACTCACAGCAATGGTTTCAAGTTGAGAAAATTTAGATTCAGAAAAGATGTAACAAAGCACTGGTTTGGTAACAGATTTGTGGATGAGTGTTCTTATATTTGCCTATCTTAAGTACAAAAAAAAAATAATTCCCGTTAAATCAAGTTAAGTGTATTTGAGTCTTTTTTGTGTGATTATTAATAGCTGGTGCATCTTACAGACTGGATAGTAGTTAATGTACACGCAATTTTGTCGGTATACTAATTTAGTTAAAATTTAAAATATTGGATAAATATCATTTACTGGTAAATGTCATATCTGATAGACATTAATATTTCCTTGTGATGAGTGTAACTAAAAGTTAGCAAAAAAAAAAAAAAAACTGTCTTTCATTTTGGGTTGCGTAAATTTTGTTTTATTAATTTTTTACGTAAATTGATTTCTATGTAATGTCCAGAGACTGTCTCGTCTGATTGGTGTACATTACTTGCCAGTAAGTTTTATATGGAACTCGGGCTGTGTGATTATCATTTTGCAAATTTATAGAAAAAATATTTCAAATTAAGTTTCTAAAAAAAAACACATAATAAAATATTTTCTGAGGACTGTAGAGAATATTAATCAGAATAAGACTGGAAACAAAAGTGAGAAATATTTAAAACTTACGAATTCCCGTAATTTTTTAATTTCCCGAATTCAGCGATTCTTTTAATATAATGTTTAGGTATCATCGACGGGACCCTTCAGTGTTTGTAGGACCCATTTCCGGCATCAAGGAACGGCGCTGATGACGTCCAAGACCCTCAGAGACGTAGTTTCAAACATTATGTAAATGTTTCTTCTAATACGACGACGGCGGAAAGCGAAATTCAAGTGTGAAGGTTCAGGTCTATCAATTATAAGTGCAAAATTGTGGGAAATTTAGAATCCCTTTAAATTACGTTAAATGTATTTAATTTTACCACTTCTGAATGGCTACAGTATTTAATAAATGAGGCATCTTATAGTCCTGGTGTGTTTTCCTAAAAGTAAGCTCCATGTTTTTATTGAGCTCCATACATCTCAATTTGCCAGTTACCTGTAATAAATAGCAATATTGAATTCCATTCAATAAACCGATAATACCTCAGTTTATAATTTTCAAAATATTAACACTGATTCATTCCTTAAGTAGAAAGAAACTTCTATAAGATTAGAGTATTCAGGTGCAAAGTTGAAATTTTAAGGAAACTATTAATAAAACTTGAATCATTCGTTTCATAGCAATAACTGCCTCTTTCTGATAGGCTTCAAATTTTCAGTGTTGATAGGCTTTACTAGAAGAAAGTTTGATTTTCACTTTAGATTAGGTAAGTTTTAAATTTTTACTTTTACTAAGTAAATCGGTTTTCATGTAATAATTGAAGAATGTCTCTTCTGGTCTGATTCAAACTCTTCGGCGTAGGTACCCTTTGTTATGGACCTTCCCCGAAACTGGTTTCGAGATGATAACTTCAGAATATTTCTGATTGGCTCCAAAATTTCCGACTCAGAAGAAGGCTGGTATTGTTATTCGAGTATTTAGGAACCATTTTGGTACTTCTCTTCACAAATTAGAAGAGAATAATTTTGCATCATGCTGTGCCTAGATCTTGGTGAAAGAACTCTTGATCCAAGGAATTATGGCTATAATCCCCTTCCATTAATCGAATCAGAATACTTCCCGTTTCTCAGGCACTATAATTTACTGAGTGTTTTCTCGTGATAGAAGTAAATCTGTTCTGAAGGGCACCAAGTTTTAATAACTAAGACTTCTTATTATATAGATTAAACATTTATTATGGGTTTTAGCTGTGTTGGTACAAAAAGTGTTGAATTATGTGCAATAATTTCTAAATGCGTCACTTGTTAAGTCAATTACTTACTTCATTATTTACTGACTTACAGACATACATTATTATTTACTCACTTACATACTTTCTTACGTGCTTATTTATTTACTTACATTAACCTTAAACACTGTCAGTCTTGCTTAGAGAACAGTTAAGACTGATTTCGGCCTACTTAGAACTAAATTTCTCTTTTTAATGTAAAATACAAGGGAAAATAAAGTACTGGTTTCCATGCGATAATTTCTGAGTGCCTCATTCGTCTGAGCGCCTTCAGGGTCAATGTGGTTGTGTATTTTAGGATATTGGTATTCTCTGAGATAACAGGAGAATGTCTTTTTTCGATATGTTTGAATTAGTTTCGCCCTTTGTATATCTTAATTTGTAATTTTATTGAAAAAAAAACAATTAGTTTCCATGCGATACAGTAACTTGTGAAAAATTCTACTGATTCGATTCAAGTATTACTGTATCAGAAACATAAACAATTTTCTATAGAATTCTATCACGTACATTAACAATTAGGATACGGGTTATGCCCACCAACCGAGACACATTTAGTTATTTATAGTAACCATATTAGCATTAGTAGTAATATACAGTATGATGTTTCAAATATACACTTCTTACACAAATAACCCACACATAGGAGAGAGGAGCTTACGACGACGTTTCGGTCCGACTTGGACCATTTACTTTGTAAATGGTCCAAGTCGGACCAAAACATCGTCGTAAACTCCTCTCCTCCATGTGTGGGTTATTTGTGTATTGTTCCATTCACGGTATTGTGCTTTTTTATTATTATTTATACAGTTTTTGTTGAGTCAAGGGACGTAAACACAGCAACAAACGCACACACTATTCCGCCAAAAGGCCGGAAGCTCTCCCTGTGACGTCCTGTGAAAACACTCTTTTAAACCCAGGCTCAATCGGTTGTGAGTTGAAGCTACGACACTAAGTTACGAGTCAAGCTTTGAAAGGCGTATGTGTCCCCTTACTTCCGAATATTTACTGGTCATATATGATCCAAAATTAAGACCTAACAAAATAATGTTATTTTAGCCTTTTGCACTGAATGAATTCGGAGCTTTGAAAGGGTGGAGTATGTATATTACACTGGAAGGCGGGCGCCCCAGGGGCAGTAAATATACCACTGTATTGCTTAGCCATTCTATCCTTGCTTTATAACGGAGAAAACGCACAGAAAATGAAAATATATTTTACATCAGCCTGGTGCTGGGTATACAAAGGAGATTTATTTGACATTTTCTTGAATCAGATTGCTGAAAATTCCAACTTGTAGATGGTAGGTCACACCCTGACCTTCCCTACTACTGTGTACCTCGTTCAACCTTCCATTAGCTTATCAACAGTATGGGGTCGCCTCAAAAATTCCCTTCCTACGAAAACCAGGAAAATGAAATTATGCAGATTATTAGATGAAATATGCATATTTATTATATTAATAATATGTAGTCTTTTGCAAGGTTATATTAGGTTGTTAGATTAATTAAAGTGTTAAACGACAGAGGAGAATTAAAAATTTACCTATCAATATATCAGGGTTCTATGGGCGCTAAGTAATTTGTAAGCATTACAAAAAAATAACCTTAACAAGCACATGTACATCCAGAGATGTGCATCTTTTAATGTATATAAAATGAGATGTATATGTCTGTCACTGTGTATTTATGCTGAGAGTATAATCCCAATCTTTGCTAATTACATACAGGTTACATGATGCCATAGTGACCCACATGTACTTGATAGGCTTAAAACCCAATTAAACAACCAATTATCTATAAAACTGTCTTAAAAATTAACATGCGTAGCGTCATGTAGACCAGTTTGCACAGTGCAGTGAATTTTCAAAGAAATCTTATATCATTTAGTGAAACAATGAAAGGCGGTATCTATTACGTAAGATAAAGTTAACAAAACTTCAGTCATTGAATCGAATTCCTTCATAAAAAAATAACACTTCCAATCCAACATCATGGACACCGTCTTCCTATATAATTTACGGATAAAATCAACAATAGTGAATTCTGAATTTACATAAAATTTAGCAGTTCATAATATTTTTTAGAGAGAATACAATGTTTTACATGACAAATCCATGGGATTAGAGTATTTAAAAACACTACACTACCATTTCTAAAATATAGGTTAAAATTTTAATGGACTGGTATTAAGCCTGATCTTCTCACAGATACCTAAAAATAGACTAGCTAATGATAGACCCGAAAGAAACTCCACTGCAATTTCATCAATTTGTTTATAATACCTGCCTAAAAGTGTGAAAATAAACTTCTAACAATTAAATGAAGAAATGATGTATGTATCATTTATGTATCTAAATTACAGATATTAACTAAATCCTTCAGTAGAATGTTAATTTGGATTTTTTTAAGAAATTGTCTTTGCGTTTAAAAATGTATGCCAGTTGAGAACAGCTTAGGGGTTGAAGAAATAATTGGCAATTTGTTACCTACCCATTCCAGTTACATTCCAGAGCTTCCTCGAGTTTAAATTCCTCATTATCAGCATTGAACGTGTGAGGTCGATCAGTCGAAGCATTCACATGGTATTGCAGAACTCCTAATATTTGGATTTTCCCTTATATCATCAATAAAACTGTCAAATTGGCACCTTCATAAACATCTGAAAATCAATCCAAACCTCTAAGTTTAACAATCTGTTTAGTATAATCAGTAAATTAAAACTTATAATGCCCAAAATGTAAAAAAAAAAATATAAGACTAGCCCACCAATGCTGAACGTTTGAAGCCATAAAGGTGAGACATTCTATAGAGTTAATGCACATGAAGTAATAACCATCCTAACATTAATGGTACATAATATCTACAAGTTGATGAATCGGTCTGGTACAGAAAATATAAACCGGAGTCATTCAAAGCAATGAAGAGGTAATTTTGAGGACTGAACACCTATCCACTGTAAGGGACTGAAGGCCTGTCACGGCAAAGACAGAACCTCAGAATTACCTCTACTCTTCGATTTTCTCTTGTTTCTTGAATAATAGTGGTAAATTGGTATTTACCAAAACATCGCAAGATCAATCTTAACCTGCCTTTGAGTACGATATACCAGCATTAATGACTTGAACTGATCAGAAAAGTTATAATCCAGTTAGTGTACGGTATTGTTTCTAGTTTTTTATTCACTGGATCAAACTGTAAAACCTGCTGGTTGGCAGTGTGAAGAGTAAGATGCATGTGTAACAACTGGGTATCTTTATTGTTGTCTCAAACGTTTCGTCTACAAAGTAGATTTCTTCGACTTAATGCAGAGGCAGCAGACATATTAGCGAAATAAAGATGATGTAATCAGTCCATCACTCTTGGAGAAATAGATTTTTGATGTGGTCAGTCCCTCTGCCTGAAGAAGTATTCGACTCCTTAGTCTTTCATATTATTCCACACTATGGAATTGAATACGTCTCCAGGCTGGGGGACTGACTACCTCAAAAATTATTTCGTTAAAGTTGATGGACTCATTACATCATCTTTACGTTGCTACTACGCCTGCTGCTTCTCTATTTGACTGAAGAAGACTACTGTGTAGGCGAAACGTTTCAATCATCAGAATAGATTCCTAACTTTTGCACATATGACTTGCTCTTCAAGTTAGCCAGATGCTGCATTTGTGTCTGTTTTAAGCTGTAGTATAAATTTCCAAATTATTTGTACAGAGTTAAAATTTTTAAGGTGATTTTCGTTTAGTTAGAGGCATCAGCCCTTAATGTTTGAAGTTGTTCAAAAACATTTATTCATTAGTAAACACATGGAAAATAATATTCTTAATTTTTTTAATAAAATTAACAATTTATGATGCACCCACTCCAGTAACATTCCAAGCCATCTTTAATGTAGGATGCACCGATGATTTATGCTTAAAGCTGGAAATAAATGGTATAAAATACCGACACAATGGAAAAATAAACACATAAGCAGTATAATGTGATCCTTTATTGACAACGTTTCGCCCACGCAGTGGGCTTTATCGAGACTCGATAAAGCCCACTGCGTGGGCGAAACGTTGTCAATAAAGGATGACATTACACTGCTTATGTGTTTATTTTTTCATGCTTAAAGCTGTTGTGAAGAATTTTTCTCACTTTATTTTTTTTTATTTTATTTAAAAAACATGTGTACATTATATATAGCCTTACAAGGAGCTTCCACAAAAAAAACGAATAAAACAATAGCCAACAAGCCTCCAAACAAAGTATATAAGTGAACATTCATAAGGAAAAACGAAAATATGGCAAGAAACACTTACAGATATGGACATTATCAAAACAATAGAGCCATCACTCAAATACATTACAGTTTATTAACAAAAAACGTAAAAAATAAAAAAAAATAAAACATCTCCAGAAACCTGAGTACACGACAGTATACCCGGAGAAGCTACAACAACAACAAAAATATAGACCTCACATGACAAAATGATGGCTAGAAAATAACAAACAAACAAATAAAAAACACACAAACAAGCTTCTATACAAAGTATTAAAACGCACAGTAAACCATCACATACAATGCCACAAAAAAAAAAAAAAACTGGTCACCGTACTTCCATTACCAAAAGTGTTATAAACCTACACCTGAACTTACAAAATGGTAATAAAAAACATACTAAGAAAATATAAGCAAAAACCCAACAAACAAAATAACAAAAAGACTGCACTTCACCCTATATATAGCATGTAAGACTTCCTTTCCTACTATGCAGCACATACAAGTTATCCATATGGCTTACAAAGAAAACAAACAAACAAAAATATATGAAAAAATCTAACCCCCACACATCCTAAATTTATAAGATAATCCTTAAAGGTTACATACTTAATGAACAAGGGCAATACACATACCTAACAGGCCATATATGTCGTGATCCTACAGTATTTCTGATTGTGTTTATGTTGTCAGTAATATATACATAAAAGAAAAAGAAAAAACGTATCATATTATACAGAACGTGCCAAAACATGCTATGTAAATATTGTACCTTCATATAACTTACAAATATCATAAAACACATGATGACCATCTAAACCTATCACTCTTAAAACAAAAGAACTGTCTAACCTTACATGTTGTAATGCAGAACCCCTTGAAACAGTGTATCAGTAGTAAAACATGATAAAGCCAAAAAAGGTACCTAAAACTCCTGAAACCTGACATGTCAGACATAGTACAGAGGCAGAACCTTACTGATCCAAAAACTGAAAAAAACATAGATACCCCTGCACTTCAGAAGGCCCCCTTTGCCTGCCCCTGACCCTAAACCGTCCTCAGTCTGTCAAAAACCACAAAAAAAATAAAAAATAAAATTAAAATAAAATAAACCCAAACGAAACCCAAGCACTCACTCCTTACCAGACCTAAACCTTTCCTAAAAGTATAAAGTCAGAACCACCGCCTCATATAAGGCTTCCCCTTGCACTACATCTGCACATCCACATTCACCTCTGCACACACTTGCTTCCTCTTGCTCACTTCACACTCTTTACCCTCCCGGCCCTACCACTTCCCAATCAAACCGAAAAAAAAAACCTATCAGAGTCCAGCCCATTCCAGAACTACCCTGCCCTCAACCTTATCATACCCTCTACTGTCAGATTTCGATATCCCACAGGAAAAAATTTCTCCCACACCCTCCCATATAAAAGCCTATTCTGCATATCGAACGGTACATGCTCACCACAAGTGCCCTCACCCTACCCTGCCCCCTCACCTCCCTCATACCCCATGACACATACAAAAAATCCGCCACCACATACCTCACAGCCCACCTAACATCCTTGGTGACTCCCCCTCACATCAAAACTCAAAGCCCTCAAGGTCGATATGTTACCTCCCCACCCTGTGAAGGACCCACGACAACCAGTCTCGTACTACCCTCAAGGTTTTACAAAAGTAAACAGCATGAAAAGCCGTCTCCTCATCCCCACATTTTAAACAATTCCCCGCGCCTACTAGTCCCATCCTATACAACACAGACCTTGAAGCTAAAATCCCTAACAAGAATCTATATACCAGTTCGCGTACCTTTGGCTTTAACCTCATCTTACGAAAGCCCTCCCAAACGCCCCTTCAATCATACATTGGGTAGTTCTCTACTCCCTGTACCACCTGCCCCTGCCTACCATCCCTCACTAGCCTGCTTACCTTAAATCGCCCCAAAGTTGGGTTTTTCGCTGATTTTACATTAAAATTAACCTATTTCTGCTTCAAAAGAGGCTAACACTTACATTGTAGGCTAATCAAACCTTCCTTCATTTTGCCCTGAACGTTTGAAATAGTTAACGGTTCCTCATCATTCTTCTTCAGGTATGTTACTCCTCCTCGAGGTTCTCGATCGGCATCTGTAGGCCATCCAAATTTCCCTCGTGTTTTACCAGTTCCGCCCCGAGATTACAGCGAAAATTGACAATGTGTATCGTGGTATATGCAGGAAGCATCATGGTCACCTCGATAATTAATACACACTTCCACAGTAAATAAACAAACATCATGACGACTTACATAGCACTACAGGAAGAACCTGGTAAAGGAGTTTGTCTTGGCATAGCTGAGGAACCACTTTTCTTCTGTTGATTGTCAATATCATGTTGATTTACCGTTTCCTACATGCAGTCCAAGTGTATCTTACAGCCAGCCCTCACAACAATGCTATCACTTATCTGGTCATCTGAAGTGATGCCATCAGCATCCTTGTGACCAACTTGAACTACGTCGTCTCTTTCTTAAATCTTTTTTTTTTTTTTTTTTTTTCAGATCGGACAATTTTCATGTGCTAAGCTTCCACACCTGAAAATATCGCTGATAGGTCAAAATAACTGCTATAAAATTAATAATAATAACAAAAAAATATATCTTGTCCTCTATGAAATATATTAGGTAAAAGGACACAAGTGCAACTTATGTGACATTTTATTGTGGCAACGTTTCGAGCTCCTGGAGAGCGAAACGTTGCCACGATAAAAAGTCACATTAGTGGCACTTGTGACTTTTTGCCTAACATATTATCGGTAATTCTACCAACATTAAAACGCTCTATGAAATAGTTTTGAATTGTTGGCTGCCATCTTAGATCTAACCATAGGTTAGGTACAGAAATTATTTTTATATTGTGAATAATAAGAACACTACAGACGCCTCCTGATTTTCAGGGTCAGAAGCGACCATCTTGCCACTGACGCAGTTTAACCCACTTCTTTTTATTTTGTTTACTACACTAGTAGGTCAAAACAAGATAGAAAACTGATCTTGTTTGAATTGTTGAGGGTTAAAATGTGTTTAAAAAGAATAGTCCGCTTAGTAAGTGACTGACCGAGGGGTTACTAAGAGGCGCCAGACTGTCTCAAGCCAAGACACAGACAACAATGTTAGAACTCAGGGATAATTATGATTTTTTTTCTTTTTTTTTAAGTTCAGGAATTCTAAAGTAAAAGAAAATGTTAGTCTAACTCTTCTCATCTTTCTCTTCTACTCCTCCTCCTCCTCACCTAATTTCTCCTCCTCTAACACCTCTTTCCCTTCGTCGTCCTCCTACTTTTTTTTCATACTCCTCTTCCTTCTAATCCTCCTCCTCCTGATACTCTTTCTCATACCCCTTTTTTTTGCTAATTCTCCTCTCTTTCCATATTTTCATCTATCTTCCTTTTCTTTCTCATCCCCATCTTCCTCTTCTTATTCCTATTCATTTTCATCCTCCTCTCATGACCTACTACTCCTCCTCTTTCTGCTATTCCTCACTTTCCTCCTCCTCCCTCTTAAGAACATAAGCAGGCCTACTGGCGCATGCTAGGCAATTCCAAGTTACTCCAATTTAAGAAGATGAATTAGACACCTGTGCAAAACTTGGTTATCTTCACTGTGGAAGTGTTTCGCCAACCAGTGGCTTCCTCTACCCAGTACAGAGAAGAATGGCTGAAGATCAGAAGGAGTTTGAGATAATCAGTCCCTCAACCTGGAGTCGATGTGATCAGTCGTTGGCGGTACAGTCGTACCGCCAACGACTGATCACATCACGTGTCTATAGTATACAAGCTCCTCCGCACATGTAGTGTTCTTGTCAAGACTGATGGACTGATTACATCGACTCCAGGCTGAAAGACTGATTACCACAAACTCCTTCCGATCTTCACCATTCTTCTTTGAATAGGACTGATGAAGCCACTGTGTGGCGAAACATTTCCTCAATAAAGATTCCCAAGTGTTGCATATGTGTCTAATATACCAACCCTTGTTCAATGCTACCCAAGGTATAAGCTTTGATTACCCTCATAACTCGTATCCAAGTCCCACTTAACCATTCTTCTCTGAGGAAACCTCTGGTTGGCGAAACGTTTCCACAATAATATGTTGCACAAGTCTCTAATTCATCATTCCGTCGATTTTCTGAACCAATTATCTACACCACTCAAGAAGGAATGTGTAATGATGCAGGCCTGCTGGCTCAAGCTAGGCAGGTCCACCTCACACCCACTCATGCATTGCCTAACCTATTTTTAAAGCTACTTAATGTTTTAGCTTAGAATTTTAGCTTACAATTTTGACCTGTTCGATAAAGGGTTAAACTGCATCAGTCACTTCTCCGACCACACTGCATCAGTCTCTTCAGATCTTCCTCTAGAGCTCTAGTGTCCTAGTCAGAATTCATCCGACGACCTCTTTTCTTGTCATTGGCTAAATTTGCTTATGTTGCTCTTTATGTCCTTATCTACGTCGCTTATCTATGTCACTTATGTGTAATGTAAACAACAATAGGCCCAACACTGATCCCTGTGCAACACCGCTTGTTACTCATTGTAATTCTGATTTCTCCCAGTATATTCAAGCTCTCTGTTGCCTATCAGTCAACCACGCCTCTATCCAGGATAAAAATTATCCTCACATTCCGTGAGCCTCTACTTTCTTCAACACCCTCCGATGTGGAACTCTATGAGAGAACTTACTAAAGTTCATAAACATAACATCATATTACTTACCATGATCTATCTCAAATACTTTAGTGACAAAGATAGTAAATTTGTAAGACAGGGCAGCCCCTTTATAAAACCGTGCTAATATTCATTAATCAATTTGTCTTTCAAGATGCCTTCGAATAGCATCGGTTTTTACTGATTCTATAAATTTTCCCTCTAAGTAATTTAGGCTAATTGGTCTATAATTCGAAGCTAATGACCTATCTCCTGTTTTGTAAATAGGTATCACATTTTCCATTTTTCACTTATCAGGCACCATACCAGTTTGTAATAATATGCTGCAAAGACTAGCCAACGGTTTGCTAAGTTCCTACTTACATTCCTTTATAATCTTGGAGAAAGTTCCTCAGAATTCTGGGATTTGTTAGGTTTTAATTTATTTATGTTTAAGAATCATGTAACTTGTGAATTTGTGCACAACTTATTTTCGTCCTTATCTATATAATGCTTGATTTCTGTTATTTTATTATTATGTTCCTTCGTAAAAACTGAGAGGAAATACGTGTTAAAGCTGATACATATTTTGTTGGTAACTGTCAGTGAGCTGACCAGAGCAACTTTAAGTCAGCCTAATCCTCGAATCCCTTGTGACTTTACCTTCATAATCTCTTTTGGCTTGTCTTATTCTTTTTTTTATTTCTTTTTTTTTTAATTAAATATATTGATTTCTTAAGTGCCCATCTCCAGTTATGATTCGACTGTTATTATTCAGGTCACTGCACTGTTGTAAAGTAAAATGTGTAATAAAAACGCTTCATTAAAATAGTGTCAGTGAACGTAGACTGAACATAAAACGGAAGTGTATTAAACCTTGACAGAGTGGCCAGGAGAGAAAGAGAGGAAAGGTGTGTCAGTACTGGGAGAACTGTGCTACCAACCACTCTTCTCCCAGCCTTACTCCGGTAAGGCTGGTGTTTGGTTAAGTATGGGGGTGGTATTTTGGGTAAGTTTTAGGCCACAGGTTGTTTTAGTGTTTGAGTTTGTACTCTCATGATATTACCTGTAAGACCCAAGTATGTGGAGAAGCCGGTTTAAGTTTTGGAGAGTACTAATAACAGTGTTTTTTATTTTTGCTTGCAGGTTAATTGGCCGGCAGACGGAAGGGGGTTCTTGGAGCCCCACAGTTTTCGTATGGCCTAACAAACAACTTGTATCCGTGTATTAGTGGATGTGAAATACGATGAAGGCAAGTTCTGTATATATTTAATGTGTACTGGAGTATGACATTTGTTGTAATAGGGATTTGTGTTGCATATTTAAGGTTATTGATAATATATTATATTTTTTGTATATGTTACTTTATATGCTCTTCGTGATAAACATATGGTCAATTTATCTATCCTTCCTGTTTGAGTACTGACCATCTAGTTAAAGCTGTTTCGAAGAAACAAGCTTGACTCTGGGTTGGTGTATTTTAATATTTTAAATGCCCATAGACAAGGCTTTTTACCCTCACGCGCAGTTATATTTACCTAATATATTATCTGAGTTACACTTGTAAATGCCTCTCCCTCCTTCTCTTCCTCCTCCTCCTCCTCCTAATTCTTTTTCCACCTCTTCCTCTTCCTCCTCCTCCTCTTCCTCCTCCAGCAGCCCCGCCAAGTGCTTCAGTGCTCGCCATTAATATGAGAAAGTTTTACACCTTACAAAGCTTTTACAGTAAAAGAAGATATGCATAATTAAAGAATTTCATGAATAAATTATTTGTGTGGCACCTCGTCCATCCTACAGGCAGTGGTGCTCTCTAATTGCTCGATGTCGTTAGCAGAATAACGTGAAGTTTGTTCATGCCGTTTACTGCAAGTGTTTGTATCCTTAGTTTGACTTTTGGTGTTGTTTGTGTCTCCGTTGTGTGGTATATTTTGTGGATTCTGTTTCTGTTAAGTGAGAAATGGAAGTGCTTTGTGTCTATTGCTGTTTGTGTCTTTCTTTAAGGCATCTGATGCTGAGAGTGTATTCATCATTTGGGTTTGTTTTTTTGAAGTGTTTGTTTGTCAGTGTTGTCGAATCATTGGGAGTTTGTGTTTATCTTCTGTGGGGAATGTGAGATATTTGTTTCTTAGTTGCGTGGTGTCAGTTGGATTATGTCTCCGTGGTGTTGCATCTGTGGGTTTTAGTGTTTCTGTTGCATATTGCATGAGGGTGTTTCCGTATCTGTTGTATTATGTCTGAATGTGTTTGCTTTCTGTTGCTTGGTGACTGAGAGAGTATGTTTCCGTCGTGTGGTATCTGAAGGTGTTTGTAACTGTTGTAGGGTACACGAACGTGTTTGTGTCTGTTCCGTAGTATCTGAGCAGATATGTGACATTTTTGTGTGGTGTTTAAGTGATTTTGTTTATCTTATATAGGACCTGAGGGTGTTTGTGTTTCTGTTGTAAGGTGTTTGCATGTGTTTGTTTCCCTTGTATGGCATATGAAGGTGTTTATTTCTAAGTTGCGTGATATCAGAGGCTGTTCTGTTCTACTGAGGGGTTCCTGAAAGTGTTTCCTTCTCTGTTGAGTCTTGGTGTTTGTGAATATTTTAAGTGGTGTTAAAAAATGTTTGTTTCTCTGTTACGTTGTATATTGATATACGATTTGTGTTCTGTCTGGAGCTGTTTGTGTCAGTTGAGTGACGTTTGAAGGTGTTTGTGTGTCAGATGAGTGCTGTCTGAAGACGATGTGTGGTACGCTACGTGTATATTAAATTTTATTCGGCGTATGCCACACCCCGTGTAGGCTGCCTCCCGACCAGTGAACCAGATGATAAGGTTTTAACGACCAACAGGGGTCATTATATCAGTACCTCGGTTCATCGACCAATCACAGATAAGCCCGCCAAAGCTGTGAAGCAAGGTGGTTCACTTGTGACATGAGAACTGACAGACTTGGCTGGAACTGCTGGTCGTATTCGGTACATTCTCTGGCTCTTGCATTTTCCCTCTTTGTTCACTGTGTTGTACACTTATTACATTACTGTACATAGTGTACATAACTGTAAATACCAGCTTGTTTATATTTGGTAAAGGAAATACAAGTTATGATTGCTCCACTTTGATCCCATTACGACCATTACGCAGGTTATCCTACACCCGTGTTCGTAATACAGTGTGTGTCGGTTGAGTGATGTTTGGAAGTTTTCGTGTGTTCGTTGAGTGATGTCCGAAGGTGTTTGTGTGTCAGCTGAGTGATGTCCGGAGGTGTTTGTGTGTCATTTGATTGATTTTTGGAGGTGTTTGCGTGTCGGTTATGCCTGGAGGTGTATGTGCGTCAGCTGAGTGATGTCTGGAGGTGTTGTGTTTCGGTTGAGTGGCGTATGCAGGTGTTTCCCTCACTGTCTTGTGGTCTGGGTTAGCGTTACTTTCTCCGTTGTGTGTTATATCTTTGTATTTACGTCTCACACGTCTGCGGATTTCATATTTGTATTTCTCTCTTGTGTGGTTGTCTGGAGGTCCTTGTGTCTTTGTTTTCGCAGGTGTTCGTGTGTCTGTTGCATGGGGTATGAAAATCTTAGTAAGCTGATGCTCAGTATTATATTTTTCGACTCCCATCTGAAAATAATCTAGTTAATTATCCACTCTGGAAGAAAAGACTGGACATGTCTCCGTCTACCTTATTCTCACGTAGTAGATAAACAAAAGGTACTGATTAGCGCACCTCGCCATTCATGATTCTGAAGATGTACCAGATATTTTTAAATTAAATTCCTCATTGGTGCAATATATCAGCATGCGAATGGCACATGTGTGATAATCATACTCACGTTAAATTTCTCGATATGGGAACTTCTTTCTCTTGCTCTGTCATTATAAAGCCGTGTACACAACCTTCACTGTCTCTTGTTCCTTGTTGCGGAACTCATTTTTCTCTCCACTTCTGTGTGACATACCTGTGAAATCTCCTGGACGTGCATTATAATAAATAACTCTCTTGTCCTCCGGTCTTAACGTACGTGATATGCACATCTCTCATAGTCAACTCTCACTTAATATACCGAATATTTACTAATTTTATAATCAACATTTAGGTGATATACTGACAAATTACTGATTTCAAAGTCTTATTACAGGTAATGTATTGATCCTATATTGACTTCGAACTCTACTCTCATGTGATGTTCTGAACATGTATTGTTTAATATGTTTCTATGTTGTGATAAGCTATTTTTTCTGTACTTGGTACACACCTCATTTTACATTCTAAGAACTAATATCCTGCCTTAGCTTATTTTATAGCCCTGGCTACTCTGTTGTGGGTTGCTTTCAGGAAAGCAACCCACAACAGTCAAGTAATTCCCAAGTTTCAATTTAGTGGTACGTGAACAAGGACAGCAAGTGTACGGAGACGTGAACATGCTTTTTACATCACCTGAGATTAAACCCGGGACCCTCGGTTGTAAGCCGTAGGTGCTACCATTGAGCACTGAGATACCAATACAATAAACTCTTAATACTTATAATCTTCTATCTAGTTAACTATTTTACTTATCTCAGATTATAATTACTTGCACTTACACTCCTAATCAGGTCTGGCTTTCCTGTTGATTGCCTGGTCAATCAGGCTTTTTGTTGAAGAATAAGACATATGTGCAATTCTGGGCTGCACATGCGATTTATTCATCAAATGTACAGTAGACCCTCGGTTTTCGTTCACCCCTAAACTCGAACAATTATGTAAGTGTATTTTGGTAAGTGTTTTTGTAAGTGTATTTTTCGGGGTCTGAAATGACTAATCTAATTTACATTTGACCTTATGGGAACAAATTCGTTCGGAAACGGCACTCAAACAGCATTCTGGAAAGAATTTTCAACGAAAACCGAGGGTTCACTGTAGCTATATAGTTTTAATGAAGCAGGCTGTTTGACAACTGCCCGCATGTCCATCATAATCCGACTGATCCGGCATTTGTAAAAAAACGTTATCCAGCTTTATTCTCTGGCAATGTACTGAAACGTGTTGGACAACATATACTAATATCATGTTTTTTTTAGTTTTACCCATGGCCCTTCCTGCTGCACTATGGGTATATTCTACAGGTTTTCCCACATATTTCATTATAATAACTTACAACAACAATGTCCAGTTTAGTGATCATGTAAGATCATGTAAATAATATTAACTACATCACTGGTTTCTGTTTCAGAGAAAAAACTCCAGGTGCTTCAAGGCGTTCGTATGACATCTGATGTGGGAGTCTGTGATAGTATGTGGGAGAAACCTCTGAAGCTGGGAGCAATATGTAGAGACTATAAGTATGCCTGTACAAGCGATCACCAAAACAATATCTCCTTCATTCCCCACAATTCATACTTCATATTATGAAGTTTGGTGATGTTAAACTTATCATCAGAGAAGACACTCTCTGGACCATGCTACTGCAATCATTATGTCCCAGAATAACGATTGTTTCATCATCTTGGAATATTTGGCAATATTTTTTTCTATTTTAACAGATTAACAAACTTTTGCTTTGACATTAAGTATGTCACTATAATATTTTGCAGATATTAAAGACGTTGAATGATTAATTATTAGGATGACTTCGATCTTTCAACACACAAATATGTAAATACATATATAGAAAAATATTGCAGAATTTAATGATTTTCTTTTAGGAAGCTTACTTATAGGTGTATTTTATCTAAAAAAATTGGTTTTCAGAAAATAATTGAAAATGCCTTAAATCGTCAAAAAATCAATATTTTTATAGAATATTTCATATTATTTTCGAAAAATACATGAAAGAGATCTGAAAAAAGGCATCTACCTTCCCATGAGAACAATGGGCCAGGAGCTTGCCATCTTATGCACTACACTAACATGCCTCAAAATTTTGCAGCTATGTCGTGCCGAATAGGTAATGCTGGTCAAATAACAAGAACTCATTTAAACTTAAGTCCTTTCTAAAATTTTCTCTTATACGTTTAAAGATATATTTTTTCATTTATGTTAGTGTAAAAATTAATAATTTTGTACCAAAAGAAACTTTAATTTAGCCTAATCCAACTAAATATATTTTAGATAAGTTTACAAAAAATTAATAATTAACAAGCAGAGTGAAATATATATTTTTTGTTAGGTTCAAAATAATTTTTTGCGAAATTATTGCATACACTAATTTTCGCTTGCCTTATTCGGCAAGAAGAGCATTGCTATTAAAGCCAAAATCTTTAAACGTATATGAGTTCTTGCTAATTGAGCAGTTTTACTTATACGACACGACATATATGTATATGTCGTGCCGATTAGGTAAAACTTGCGATTTTCGCTTAAATAGCAACCCTCTTCTTGCCATATAAGACAAGTGAAAATTTGTGTATGCAATAATTTCGCCAAAATCATTCTGAACATAACGAAAAAAATATATTTCATTGTGTTTGTTTATTATTAAATTAATGTTAACGTATCTAAAATATATTTAGTTAGGTTAGGCTAAATTAAATTGCCCTTGTTGTAATAAGGTTAGGTAGGTTTTCAAAGTTTCTCTTGGTACAAAATTATAAATTCTTACATTAACATAAATGAAAAAAAATATATCTTTAAACGTATAAGAGAAAATTTTAGAAAGGACTCAATTTTAGATGAGTTCTTGCTAATTGACCAGTTTTACCTAATCGGCACGACATATATATATATATATATATATATATATATATATATATATATATATATATATATATATATATATATATATATATATATATATATATATATATATATATATATACGTATATAAATATATATACTGCTTTCTATACACAGAAAAGACAGATAATTGCAATCCAAGAAGACTAGCGTAGTCTAACCAGGAAATCAGAGGAGCATAAATATGGGAGCCTAAAAGCCAGGACGAAGAGGCAGAAGAGCCGAGGAAGAACGGTCAAAGAAAGTTGTTTAAGTAGGTAGCAGAGCTCTGGTGCTTTTATATATATATATATATATATATATATATATATATATATATATATATATATATATATATATATATATATATATATATATATATATATATATATATATATATGTGTGTGTGTGTGTATACAATGTGTGTGTGAGTGAGAGAGAGAGAGCTTGAGTGTGTGTGTGTTTGTGTATGTGTGCGTGTGTTTGGGTGAGTGCATGTTTATGTTCATGAGTATTTATGCGTATCTGACTGCGCGTTCATGAGTGATTGAGTGCTACTGAGTGTGTGTGTGTGTGTGTGTGTGTGTGTGTGTGTGTGTGTGTGTGTGTCTCTGTGTCTGTGCGATCATGTGGGTGTACTCACCTATATGTGGTTGCAGGGATCGAGTTACAGCTCTTGGCCCTGCCTATTTGCTAGTCGCTACTAGATCACTCTCTCCTGGAAACTTGTCATATCTCTTCTTAATGATAAATATGGACCCTGCCTCTACTACGTCAGTCTCCAGATTGTTTGACTCCCTCAAAACTCTAAACCAAAAGAAATACTTCCTAACATCCCTATGACTCATCTGAGTTTTCGACCTCCAGTTGTGTCCCCTTGTTGCTGTGTCCCTTGTCTGAAACATTGTAGCCCTGTAAATCTTGTCATATATTATATACGTCGTTATATTGTCCCCCTTATCCCTCCAATCCTCTTGTGTCAAAAAGTGGAGTTCCCTTAACCTCTCCTCATAAGACAGACCCCTCAGCTCCGGGACTAGTATTATTGCAAAATTTTGGCCTTCATTCATTTTCTTGATGTGTTTGACTTGGTGTGGGTTCCATACTGGTGCTGCATACTCCATTATGGGCCTGACATTCACGGGGTACAGTGTTGTGAATGATTCCTTACTTATATGTCGAAATTATATTTTTAGGTTTGCCAGGCGCGGATGTGCTGTTGCATTGGTTATGTGGTTGATGTGCGCCTCAGGGTCCGGGCTGTGGTATAATGTTCACCCGAAGATCTTTTTCCTGAAGTGAAGTTTACAGCCTTTGAGTCCCTAGTATGTACTCCGTCTGTGGTCTTCTTTGTCTTTCCCCAAGCTGCGTATGTGTGTGTGGTTGTGTGGTGTATGTTTGTATAAGTGTAAGTGTGGGTGTGGTAGTGTTTGTGCTTGTCTGGCTATTTTCTGCTTGTTATTTGTGTTTGTGTATACTCACATAATTGTGTTTGCAGGGGTCGTGTCATAGCTCCTGGCCCTGCCCCTTCACTGGTCGCTACTACGTCCACTCTATGTTCCATGAGCTTTATCATACCTCATCTTAAAGGTATGTATGGATCCTGCCTTCACTACATCACTCTGCTGACTGTTCCACTCCCTGACAACTCTCATATTGAAGAAGTACTTCCTAACATCCCTGTAACTCGTCTAAGTTTTCAGTTTCCAGTTATGACCCCTTGTTGCTGCGTCACACCTCTGACACATTCTCTCCCTGTCCAGCTTGTTAATTCCTCTCAGTATTTTGTATGTTGTTATCGTGTCCCACCTATCCCTCCTGTCCTCCAGTGTCGTCAGGTTGAGTTCCCTTAACCTCTCCTCGTAGAGCAAAACCCCCTCATCTATGGAACTAATCTTGGTTTGCCAGGCGCCCGTATGCTGCAGCAGTTATCAGGTTGATGTGCGCCTCATAGATGTGCTCGGTATGATGCTCACTTAAAGACCCTTTTCCTTGAGAGTGTTTTGCATCATCTTACCTCTTAGGCTGTACTCCGTCTGCAGTCTCCTTTGTCCTTCCCTAATCTTCCCTGGCTCTCTTCCAGAAGACGCTGGACGGGCACCTAAAGTCAGTACCTGACCAGCCGGGCTGTGGTTCGTACGTCGGGTTGCGTGCGTCCAACAGTAACAGCCTGGTTGATCAGGCCCTGATCCACCATGAGGCATGGTCGTCTCAGACCGGGCCGTGGGGGCGTTGACCACTGAAACCCTCTGCAGGTATACTCCAGGTATAACTTTACACTTGCTGGGGTTAAACTCCAGGAACAAATTGTGGGACCAGGTTTGCAACCTGTCCCAAATTTCGTTGTAGACTTTCCTGATCCACGTCCGCTTCCATCCTCCTCAGTAACTTCACATCGTCTGCGAACAGACACCTCTGTATATATCCCTTCCGCTATGACATTCACATTTTATAAGACAGAGCAGATTATTATTATTATAATCAAAAGAGCCCTGCCATGTGTGTCTGCGTGTGTGTGTGTGGGGGGGGGGGAGTTGGTGTTAGCGTGTGTGTGTGTATGGGTGTTAGCGCGTATGTGTGGGGATGGGGTTAGCGTGTGTGTGGGAGGGGGTTAGTACTCACGTAATTATACTCACCTAATTGTAGCTGCAGGGGTCGATTCACAGCTCCTGGCCCTGCCTCTTCACTGATTGCCACTCTCTCCCTTTACAAGAGCCTTATCATACCTCTTCTTATTGCTATGTATGGATGCTGCCTCCACTACATCACTCTTCAGACTAACTTTCTTCCCGACAACTCTATGACTGAAAAAATACTTCCTACCATCCCTTTGATTCATCCGAGTCTTCATCATCTTATTGTGACCCCTTGTTGCATTGTCTCATCTCTGGAATATCATGTCTCTGTCCACCTTGTCAGTTGCTCTCAGGATTTTATATATCGTTATCGTATATCCCCTGACTCTCCTATCTTCCATTGTCCAAACTGGTGCTGCAAACTCCAACATGGGCCTGACATACACGGTGTACAGGGTCCTGAACGATTCCTTATTGAGATGTCGAAATGCTATTCATAGGTTTGCTAGGCGCCCATATGCTGCAGCAGTTATTTGGATGACGTGCGCCTCAGGAGATGTGCCCGGTGTTATACTCACCCCACGATCCATTTCCTTGAGTGAGGTTTGTAGTTTCTGGCCCCTAGACTGTACTCTTCTTTGCCCTTCCCAATCTTCATGACTTTGCACTTGGTGGAGTTGAACTCCAGGAACCAGTTTTTGGACCAGGCTTGCAGCCTGTCCAGATCCCTTTGTAGTTCCGCCTGGTCCTCATCTGATTGAATTCTTCTTATCAACTTCACATTATCTGCAAACAGGGACACATCTGAGTCTATTCTTTCTGATATGTCGTTCACCTACACCAGAAACAGCACCGGTCCTAGGACTGACCACTGTGGAACCCCGTTCGTCACCGGCGCCCACTCTGACACCTCGTCATGTACCATGACTCGCTGATGTCTTCTCGACAGGTATTCCTTGGTCCATTGCAGTGCCTTCCCTACCTCAGCTTATGCACTAATCTTTTGTGTTGAACTGTGTCAAAAGCCTTCTTACAGTCCAAGAAAACGCAATTTACCCACCCCCTCTCTCTCTTGTCTTACTGCTGTCACCTTGCCACAGAACTCCAGCAGGTTTGTGACACAGGATTTCCTGTCCCTGAAATCGTGCTGGTTGTCGTTGATAAGCTCATTCCTTTCTAGGTGCTCCACCACTTTTCTCCTGATATTTTTTATGATTTTGCATATTATACATGTTAGTGACACTGGTCTGTAGTTTAGTGCTTCGTGATTGTCTCATTTGATAAAAATTGGGACTACATTTGCTGTCTTCCATACCTCAGGTAGTCGCCCTGTTTCGATAGATGTGTTGAAGATTGTTGTTAGTGTGTGGTTGCAGGGGTCGAGGCATAGCTCCTGGCCCCCGCCTCTTCACTGATTCCTACTTGGTCCTCTCTCTCCCTGCTTTATCAAACCTCGTCTTAAAGCTATGTATCGTTCCTGCCTCCACTACGTCACTTTCCAGGCTAAGCGTGTATTCCACTTCCTGACAACTCTATGACTGAAGAAATACTTCCTAACATACCTTTGACTCATAGGAGTCTTCAACTTCCAATTGTGACCCCTTCTTTCTGGGTCCCCTCTCTGGAACATCCTGTCTTTGTTCACCTTCTCAATTCCTCGCTGCAGTATTTTATTTGTCGTTATCATGTCTTCCCTGACCCTCCTGTCTTCCAGTGTCGTCAGGCCGATTTCCCTTAACCTTTCTTCGTAGGACAGTTCCCTTAGCTCTGGGACTAGTCTTGCTGCGTACCTTTGCACTTTCTCTAATTTCTTGACATGCTTGTCCACGTATGGATTCCAAACTGGTGCTGCGTTCTCCAATATGGGCCTAACGTATATGGTGTACAGAGTCTTGAACGATTCCTTACTGAGGTATTGGAACGCCTGTATGCTGCAGCAGTTATCAGATTGATGTGCCCCCCCAGAAGATGTGCTCGGTATTATACTCACCCCAAGACCTTTTTTCTTAAGTGAGGTTTGCTTTTTCCACTAGACTATACTCTGCGATTTTTTTGCCCATACCCGATCTTCATGACTTTGTGCCAGTTGCTGGACCAGGCTTGTTGCCTCTCCAGGTCTCTTTGTAGTCCTGCCTGATCCTCGACCGATTTCATTCTCCTCATTAACTTCACATCATCTGCAAACAGGGACTCTTCAGTGTCTATCCCTTCCGTTTGTTTTTCACATATACCAAAAACAGCATAGGTCCAAGGACTGACCCCTGTGGAACCCCGCTCGTCACGGGCGCCCACTCTGACACCTTGTCACGTACCATGACTCATTGTTGCCTCCCTGTCAGATATTCACTGATCCATTGCAGTGCCTTTTCTGTTATGCGTGCCTGATCCTCTAGCTTGCATTAACCTCTTTTGAGGAACTGTGTCGAAGGCTTTCTTGCAGTCCAAGAAAATGCAGACTATCCACCCCTCTTTCTCTTGTCTTACTTCCGTTACCTTGTCATAAAACTCCAGTAGATTTGTGACACAGGATTTTCCTTCCCTGTATCATGCTGGTTGTCGTTTATGAGCGTGTTCCCTTCCGGGTGCTCCACCACTCTCCAGATAATCTTCTCCATGACTTTGCATACTCCATACCTCAGGTAGTTGCCCAGTTTCAATGGATGTGTTGTGTTAGTGAGACCCACGGCATCTCTGCTCACTCTCTAAGGACCCACGGAGAGATGTTGTCTGGTCCCATCGCCTTTGAGGTATCATGTTCACATAGCAGCTTCTTCACCTCCTCCTTGGTTGTGTGTATTTCATCCAGCACTTATTCTGAATTCCTGGAGTCCTTCCTGTCTCCACTGAAAATATTTCTTTAAATCTCAGATTGTGAACTCCCCACCTTCCTTCCTCAGCCTGATTACCTGGTTCTTGACTGTTGTTCTCCTGATGTGGCTATACAACAGCTTTGGGTCAGACTTGACTTCAATGCTTTGTCGTTTTTGTAATATCGCTGAACCTCCCATCTTATCTGTGCATATTCGTTTCTGGCTCTTCGGCTAATCTCTTTATTTTCCTGGGTCCTTTATCTTCTGCAATTTTAAAATTTTCTAGTGCACTTAGTTTTTGCCTCCCTACACCTCTAGGTGAACCAAGGACTCGCTCTAGTCTTCCCATAATTTCTGTTTTCCTTGGGAACAAACCTTTCCTCTGCCTCCTTGCATTTTGTTGTCACGAAGTCCATCATTTCTTTTACTGGTTTTCCTGCCAATTCTCTCTCCCACTGAACATCTTGCAGGAAGTTCCTCATACCTGTGTAGTCCCCCCTTTTGTATTTTGTTTTTTTCCGTACTATTTCTGCTACCCTCTCCACTTGTAGCTCAACTATGTGATTTGAATAGACTGATGCAGTGGTCGGAGAAGTGGCAGATGCAGTTTAATGTAGACAAATGCAAAGTTCTAAATGTTGGGCAGGAAAATAACCATGCCACATATAAACTGAATAATGTAGACCATAATTACTTGTGATTGCGAGAAGGATTTAGGAGTTCTGGTTAGTAGTATTCTGAAACCAAGACAACAGTGCATAAGTGTTCGTAATAAAGCTAACAGAATCCTTGGCTTCATATCAAGAAGTATAAATAATAGAAGTCCTCAGGTTGTTCTTCAAGTCTATATATCTTTGGTTACTCCTCATTTAGATTATACTGCACAGTTCTGGTCACCGTATTACATAATGGATATAAATGCACTGGAAAACGTACAGAGGAAGATGACAAAGTTGATTCCATGTATCAGAAATCTTCCCTATGAGGATAGGCTGAGGGCCTTGAATCTGCACTCTCTAGAAAGGCGTAGAATTAGGAGGGATATGATTGAGGGGATGTAAATAGCGTGCTGAAAATATCCAGCCAAGACAGGACTCTCAGCAATGGTTTCAAGTTGGAAAAGTTCAGATTCAGGAAGGATATAGGAAAGCACTGGGTGTGAGTTGGTCCTGACTAGCTTGTGCTACTAGGCCAGATGCCGTGCTCCTTCCTTAAATGAATGTAACCTGACCTGGCTGGGTCGGGGCATTGGCTTAAGCCGGTTGGAGACTTGGACTTGCCTCGCATGGACCAGTAGGTCTGCTGCAGTGTTTCTTCTTTCTTCTTATGTTTTTATGTTCAAAGCACAGAACCACATGATCACTAGCTCCAAGGGGCCTTTCGTACGTGATATTCTCGATGTCCGAACTACTTAAGGTGAATACTAGGTCCAGTCTTGCTGGATCATCCTCGCCTCTCTCTCCTGTAGTTTCTCTAACATGTTGATGCATGAGGTATTCCAGTACCACATCCATCATCTTGGATCCCCATATTTCGGGACCCCTTTTTGGGGCTCCAGGGTTCCCGTCAATCTAGTTATGGGTTCCACCCATAACTAGTAACTTTTCTCTCCCCATGTGAGCTCTTTTGGTCACCTCGGCTAGTGTGTCTACCATTGCTCTGTTGCTCTTGTCATATTATTCTATTGGCCTCCTGCAGTTCTGTGGCGGGTTGTACATTACTGCAATTACCACCTTATGGACCTCAGACTGGATTGTTCCTACTATGTAGTCCCTTTCATCATTCCATTCATTCCTTCCATTTCCTCAAATCCCTACCAGTTTTTAATGAGCCGTGTAACTCCTCTTCCTCTGCTCACTTTATCTTTCCTGAGGATTTGATATCCGGGTGGAAAGATTGCATCTGTTATCATCCTGGTGAGTATCGTTTCTGTTAGTGCAATTATGTCTGGGGATGTCTCCTTGATTCTTTCATGCCACTCCTCACATTTATTTGTTATTCCGTCTGCATCTGTATACCAAACCTTCAACTTCTTTTCTAAAACTTTGGTCTGGGAGGTACGTTGGAGTTGGATAAGCGGGAGACCTGATGAGGAACTATGGGTGGTTGCTGTGAAGGTGGAGTTTGTAATTAGGTGGGTGGGGGCATTGGGTATGGCATGTGTGTTTTGGGTTAGAATATTTGGTTGCACTGGGGTTGTCCTAGTTGGGGGTCTTCTGTAGGTGGTTGTGAAGGAGGTTGTATTTGAACTTCCTCCTGAGTCTGGGTTCTTCTGGCCATCTCCATCTTCACCTCTCTTTCCTCCTTTCGTCTTTGTACCCTCTCTTTCAGCTTCTGCCTTTCTTCTCGTGTTCTGTCACGGTGGAGATACACCCTCTGGTACGCCGACATGTCCCTTAGTTTTGCTTTCTCCTGCAGGCTCCTGTTTCGAGCTGATTCTGCCTTGAAAATCACTTTGACTGGCCTGTTTCTTCCTCTTGCAAACATCCCTATTCTCAAAAAAATTACCAGCTGGGTCATGTCATCTTCTCTTTTTGCCTTCATGATGCTTTCAATTGCTTTTTTCTCCCCTTGTCTTCTAGCTTTGCAAGTTTCTCCTTCAACTTCTTGGAGCCAATAAACAAAGACTGATCTCTCCCTATCATTCCCCCACTGCATATCCCTATGTATTCCCTGATTCGATGTAGTTGCCTCCATTGCAGCTTTCCTTTCTTCAATCTTTTCACTATCTGTTGTCACTGCACCCTTGTCTGTCTTTTTCCCTTCTAAGTTTTTCCTGGGCACTGCTGTGGTCTGTTAGGTTCTCTATGTATATCTTAGCTCTTTCATTTTCTACAGTCCTATCGATTGCTCCTGATGTGATCCTCTTTTTTTCTTGGGCTCCACGATGGTCTGATAGGGCCTCTGCATACAGTTTCACTCCTTCGTTTCCTACAGTCCCCATGATTGGGACTGAGGTAGCAGTTTCTGATGTCATGCCCACACTGCTCTTTAGTTCTTCAGGCTGTTTCAGATTTTTCATTTCCTCTTATAATCTTTGTATCTTAGCCTCTGCTGCTGTGACTTGCATCTCCCACTTCCTGCTCTCTGCAGCTATCCTCTCCTCCATTTTCATGCTAAGCTCTTCTAGCTTCCTTCCCCACTCATGTTCCCTTTTCACGAGCTCTGCTACCCAATCTTCCTTCCCATACTCATCCTCTAGTCCCCTATTTTTTGTTCTGCTCTCTGAAAATCCATGTTTTTTGTTTTGGTTGACACAGAATGAAAAGCTATGTATTTCTGTGTGGTTGTTTTGTGATGTGTTTTTCTGAGTGTGTTTTGGGGGGGTGGCGGAGGGAGGAAAAGGAGGAAGTTGGAGACAGTGGCGAAATGTGATAGAGGTGGGGAGGGGGAGAGAGAGGAGTGAGAAGCAAAGGCAGAGAGAGAATGGGAGAGGGAGAGGGGGAATGAGGGAGATGAGGGGGAGAAGGAGGAGAGGCTGATAGAGGGGGATCAGAGGAGGGAGTGGGAGAGAGGTGGGGGAGGGTGCATGGGAAAGAGAGTGTGTGTGGGTTTTTATATGTAGGAAAGTGTGGGTGTGAACGTGTGTGTGTGTGTGGAACTATATGAGTGTGTTAGTTACCATTTTGTCCTAGGCACATGTCAATTAGACACTAGGCCTGTTGTATGTATGTGTGTGTGTGTGTGTGTGTGTGTAAGGAAACACTTCGAAATGTTTCTGCCCCACCGGGAATTGAACCCGGCCCCTCCGTGCGTGAAGCAAGAGCTTTACCCACTAGGCCACCGGGGGCGTGTGTTTATTAAGTGTGTGAAAAGAAGTGGGTGGGATTGTGTTATGGTGTATGAGTGTGTATGTGGAGTTTGCGTGTGACACGTAGTCTACAGTGCTCCTCTACCTGTGTGTGTGTGGGTGGCTGGGTATGTGAATGAGTGTGGGTCTATGTGTGTGGGTCTATGTGTGTGGGTGTATGAGTGTTTGTCTATGTGTGTTGGTGTATAAGTGTGTGTCTGTGTGTGTGGGTTAGTGTGAGTGTGTGGAAAGGATTGTGAGTGAGTGTATGTGTGAATTGTATGTGAATGTGGGTGTGAGAGTTCGTAAGGGTGTGTGAGGGAGTGTGAGTGTATGTGTGTGTATGTGTGTGTTTACGTGCGTGTTTCGTGTATATGTCGTGCCGAATAGGAAAAACTTGCGATTTTGATTTAAATAGCAACTCTCTTCTTGCCGAATAAGGCAAGCGAAAATTTGTGTATGCAGTAATTACGCAAAAAAACATTCTGAACCTAACGAAAAAAAATATATTTCATTGTGTTTGTTTATTATTAAATTATTGTAAACTTATTTAAAATATATTTAGTTGGATTAGGCTAAATTAAATTGCGCTTGTTATAATAAGGTTAGGTAAGTTTTGTAAAGTTCTTTTGGAACAAAATTATTATTTTTTTCATTAACATAAACGAAAAAAATGTACCTTTAAGCGTAGAAGAGAAACTTTTATAAAAGACTTATTTTTAAATGAGTTCTTACTAACTGACCAGTTTTACCTATTCGGCACGACATATACACGCGGTGCAAGGCAATGACTTGACGCTGACCCAACCTCCTACTAACGTTGTATCTTCTATGCTTATTATACATCCAAGGCTCGAGTCTAATAGACACCTGTCTGTCCCCCTTGACTTTTGTTTTTAAGTACCAATTACTGTTCATTATTAAGCACGTATTAGCCTATTCCTTGTTCACGCTAATTAAGAGCCGAGGATTCTCTTACAGCTATCGGTACCTAACCCCACAACTGACTCCCCTGCCACACATATGTGAATACTTGCGTACCACTGGAAGATAATCCAACTTGTTGTGATGTCCTGGCTTCGTATCTCCATCTCTGTTTCTTCAATAATTATTTCCAGAATGCTGTTCGAGTGCCGTTACCGAACGAATTTGTTTCCATAAGGAATAATGTAAATTAGAATAATCCGTTTCAGACCCCCAAAAATACACTTACAAGAGCACTTACAAAAATACACTTACATAATTGTTCGTGTTGGGAGTAGTACGAAATCCGGGGGCCCACTGTATATAATTTATCATTATTTACTGTGATTTTTTCATCGGTTACACACTGATTTGCACTTTATTCACTTTCTTGGTGACACACATTATGATCCCATGCCAACAATTGTTTTTCTCTTTTCTTCATGAAGGTTTCAGATAGGATTTTTTCCTTCTAATAACATAATAACATAAGAAAACAGGAACACTGCAGTAAGCCAACTGACCCATGCGCGGCAGGTCCATCACTCACCGGCTTAGACCTGACCACCTGGAGCTAACCTTCTCCAGGTAAACTTTAGGTAGTCAGGTCACTTCCACTTAAGGAATTAGTATGGCATCTGACATAGTAGCACAATCTAGTCAGATCCAACTCACACCCACTCATGTATTTATCTAACCTAATTTTAAAACTACACAACGTCCCAGCCCCTATGACGGTACTCGGGAGTTTGTTCCACTCATCCACAACTCTATTACCAAACCAGTGCTTTCCTATATCCTTCCTGAATCTGAACTTTCCCAACTTGAAACCATTGCTTGGCTGGATATTTTCAGCATGCTATTTACATCCCCTTTATTTATTCCTGTTTTCCATTTATACACCTCAATCATATCCCCCCTAATTCTACGCCTTTCTAGAGAGTGCAGATTCAAGGCCCTCAGTCTATCCTCATAGGGAAGATTTCTGATACATGGGATCAACTTTGTTATCCTCCTCTGTACGTTTTCCAGTGCATTTATATCCATTTTGTAATACAGTGACCAGAACTGTGCAGCATAATCTAAATGAGGCCTAACCAAAGATATATAGAGTTAAAGAATAACCTGAGGACTTCTATTATTTATACTTCTTGATATGAAGCCAAGGATTCTGTTAGCTTTATTGCGAACACTTATGCACTGTTGACTTGGTTTCAGATTACTGCTAACCAGAACTCCTAAATCCTTCTCGCAATCACAAGTATTAAGATCTACATTATTCATTTCATATGTGGCATGGTTATTGTCCTGCCCAACATTTAGAACTTTGCATTTGTCTACATTAAACTGCATCTGCCACTTCTCCGACCACTTCATCAGTCTATTCAAATAATCCTGGAGTGCTCTAATGTCCTCATTAGAATGAATTGGACGGCCTATTTTGGTGTCATCTGCAAATTTACAATTGTTGATATTTATTCCCTCATCTATGTCGTTTATGTAAATTGTAAAAACAGGGGGCCCAAAACTGACCCCTGTGGGACACCGCTTGAGACGTGCCCCCATTCTGATTTCTCCCCATTTATGCAAAGTCTCTTCCGCCTATTTGTCAACCATGCCTCTACCCAGGAAAAAATTTCACCTCCAATTCCGTGTGCCTTAAGTTTCATCAATAGCCTCTGATGTGGAACTTTACCATGATCTACCTCCTCAAACACCTTAGTAAAAAAAGTTAGTAAATTCGTAAGACAGGAACGCCCCTTAGTAAAACCGTGTTGAGATTCATTAATCAATTTATGCCTTTCAAGATAGCTACGAATTGCCTCGGCAATTATTGATTCCATAAATTTACCAACTATGGAGGTAAGGCTTATTGGTCTATAGTTCGAAGCTAAGGACCTGTCACCTGCCTTGTAAATAGGTATTACATTTGCCCTTTTCCACTTGTCTGGCACTATGCCAGTTTGTAGTGATATATTGAAAAGCTTTGCCAAAGGTTTGCTAAGTTACTCTTTACATTCCTTTAAAACTCTTGCAAACAGTTCATCAGGGCATGGGGATTTGTTAGGTTTTAATTCATCTATTTGTCTGAGGACCATGTCACTAGTTACCCCAATCGAGCATAGTCTATTATCTTCCTGTTCAACATAATTTATTATTTCTGGAATTCAGCTAGTATCTTCCTGAGTAAAAACTGAGAGGAAGTAAGTATTGAAAATTTCACACATATCCTTATCACTGTCCGTGATCTGCCCTGAGTTACTCTTAAGTTAACCTATCTTGTCCCTAATCTTACTTCTGTATACCTGAAACAACCCTTTTGGGTTAGTCGTCGAATCCCTTGTGACCTTAGCCTCATAATCCCTTTTCGCTTTTCTTATTCCTTTTTTTATTTCTCTCTTTAATTGAAAATATTGATTTCTTATCTGTCCATCCCCTCTTTTGATACGCCTATATATGCCTCTCTTTTGACCAATGAGATGTTTCAATCTATTGTTCATCCATTTAGGATCATTTATGTTAGATCTAATTTCCCTACTCGGAACAAAAGTTGTCTGGGCAGCTAGAACTACGCTCTGGAAAACGTCATATTGGCTACCAAAACCACCTACCTGACCCATAGTCAGGTCATCCCAATTTAGCCCACCTAGGTAATTTCTCAGCCCCATGAAGTCGGCTAAGCGAAAGTCTGGAACAGGGACTTGATTGCAGTTACCTGGGTAATTCCATGATATATTGAAACTAAGTGATTTGTGATCGCTTTCCCCAAGCTCTTCATTAACCTCAAGATTATTAATTAGTGATTCTGTGTTAGCAAGAACCAAATCGAGCAAGTTGCTACCTCTAGTTGGGTCTGTCACAAACTGTTTTAAAAAACAATCCTGAATCGTATCAAGAAAGTCACTAGACTCAAGATTACCTGTCACATTGTTCCAATCAATTTGTCTAAAGTTAAAATCTCCCATTAACACAACATTTTCATATCTAGACGCCTTATGAATTTCGTCCCATAGCAGCTTACTGCACTCCCTATCCAGGCTTGGGGGCCTGTAAATCACACCCACAATTATTTTTTCACGACCCTCGAGAAACTGTAGCCAAACAGATTCTGTGTCCGATGTTTCTAATCTTATATCTTGTCTAACACAACAATTTAAATTATCTCTGACATACATAGCCACTCCACCACCCTTCCTGTTGACCCTGTCAGTGTGGAATAGTTTGTAACCCTGAATGTTGCACTCGGAAGGCATTTCTCTATCTTTCAGGTTGAACCAGGTCTCTGTTATAGCAATAATATCAATATTGCCTGCACTTGCAAGTAATCTTAGCTCATCTATTTTATTTCTTAGACTCCTACTATTTGTATAGTAAACCTTAAGGGAGCTAGTCACTCGTTGCTCTCTACTATCTCTCTTTGTTTGTTGATCAATTGCTTTGCCTTTACTAGCAACTTTATTTTGAATCTTCTCTTTTAAACATATCCCTGAGGTATCCTGGTAATATTTGCTTTTTTCCAGGCCTAATACTACAGCCTGATTGTTTCCCACAAACACCCATACCTCTATAATCTAGACAACTTCTGTTTATATAGTACAACTGCAGTTACACTGATAGCAGCAAGAACAGCAATGAAAATAGAAACAGATACGTTTTCCCAGTGTCTTTTTCAAAACGGGTGTCACACCTCTAATAACAACAGCTGAATTAACAGAAACAAGAATATCTATAGCAGTGTACTTAACAAAAATTGATTTACACAAATACGAATAGCAGAATCAATGTAAACAACAATATGTTGAGCAATGTTTTATTCTCAACAACATTTACATACGTTGCAGAAACGACAATAACAACGTAAACAGTAATATATTCAGCAAAGCCTGCCACGACTACAGTTACTCAGCTGTTTGCAATAGTGATAAGAACAGAAACATCACTGTTTCCAGTCAGCAATCATAGCTATAGTGACAGCCTCATCAGCATCGAAAGTAACGAGGAAAAAATATTTTCTTCGCATGGGCATTTGTCACAACTGCAGTTAATTAAAACACCAGTAGCAATAACTGAAGTAAAAACGAATCAATAATATCTTCAGCGTTGTTTCTTCATAATAACAGTTACAGTCACTGAAACAACAGCAGTGCACACGTTGAAATAGAACTCTCAGCTAATGCAGGAACAACAGTAAAAACAGAAGCAACATTGTGTTCTACATTTTTTAAACATAAATCTCAACAGCTGCAGCAAATGCTGTAAAACGAGAAATGTCAATAACTTCAGCAGTAACCTCTTCAGAACAGCAGCACAGCCACAGCACAACCATCAGAACTATCAGTAGTAAAAGCCCTGACCATAACAGCAAGACGTACCCAAGAGAGAAGACAGGATAGATAAATGGATTCTCTTGTGTGTGAGTGCAGGGGCTGCATCAGCCAAACTGCTGGCCAGATAAAAACAACCCAGGCAGGCGTCCTCATCCCTGTCTGATCACCTTGTGGCCAGGCGGAGGCCATATTGGTAAAATGTCTCGCTCGGTTTTCTAGTGTCTCAAGCTAGAAAAGAATTGTGTTTCGAAATGAGTTTTCTTATTGTAGGTGAGTGGGTTGTACCTTGTTGTTGGTCGTGTTTGTCTTTTTTTAAGTGATGCGTGGGTTAGTCAGATGAGACTCGCATCTGTCAGGTGTGACTCGCATCTCTCAGGTGTGACTCGCATCTGTCAGGTGTGACTCGCATCTGTCAGATGTGACTCGCATCTCTCAGGTGTGACTCACATCTGCCAGATGTTCTTCGTTCTGTATCTCCTGCCTGTGAGGTGTAGAACGGATGTGTGACGTGTGCCTCGAATCTGTCAGGTGTGGGTTGGGTCCGTCAGGTGTGACAAATATCTGTCCAGTGTGACTCCACCCATTGGCTTCGAAGATTTTGACACAAAGAACCACACAAATTTCGTTTTTACCCCGAAGACATTCTAACTCTTTAGGCCTAGTTACATGTTTTTCAAACCCACTACAATTCCTAAATTTACAAACTCTAAAATGTTCTTCAGTTCGTATGGCATCCCAGACAAGACCTTTAATTCAGGAATAATCCTTTAAGTTAGTTAAAAAATATATATATTTATTGTTACATGATGCAGGAGAGATCCTGAACAGCAATCAGAAAAAAAGGAGACCAGGGAAATAACAGTTAGAATCAAGGTCATGTTAGAAGCCATTTTGATTAAGGAGAAAGAGTAAGGTTTGTTAATCTGGACAAAATTGTTTCACAAGGAAAGATGATCATGAAGAAGGTGGTAAAATTTCAGTGGTTTTGATAAAATAAAAAGTAGATTTATGTTGATAATTGGTGCCAATTCTCTTGTGTTACTCTTAGAAAGTCCTTCACAGATCATTGTTTGAGAGACAGCTCTTTTTTTCATGGTGTTGCTAGAATGAGAGATAGGTAAACAATGTGTTGCTTAATTAATAGCTTATTTTTCCATTGTAGTTTATAATTGAGAGATGTTTTCAACCTAGTTCTACTTGACAGGTATTTCCCTACTACAGTTGACCTACTACAGTTGACCTACTACAGTTGACCTATTACAGTTGACCTACTACAGTTGACCTGCTACAGACAAAATCGTCTAAAACAAACTGACGAACATATGAAGAAAATAAGTTTACATTCTTTGGACCTCCTGAAATGCCAACCAGCCTATTTTAGACCGCTAAATTGTAAACAAATAAAAATGATTGTGTAATTATGGCTGTTTGTTAAGAAGTATTATGGCTAATGCATTGGTTAAGGCTACAAAGGAAAAATAATTTTTTTTTTCTTTAATTAAATTATGGTTGTTGGTAAATGTCGATGATTCTGAACAGAGTTGAGAAGGATGCTGTGGCCCTACTGGGCTGAGGTGGATGGGTGTGGATTGTCAACTAAAGTAAATGGTTGTGGATTGTCAGCTGAAGTGGATGGTTGAGGCACTAAATTTGATGGTGAGAAATTCTATAATTCGTCTCTGGTCTCTTTTATCCTGCAGTGCTTTATACAGCTGACGATAAGGCATACTCAGCTGCTCTAGACCCCATTTCAGAGAAATGCTTCTTAAGAGAACCCTGGTTCTCTTAATGAAAAAGTCTTCTAGTTTAGCAACAACTTAGAATTGCTTACTTAGCTGTTGCAATGTTAATTGTTTTTCTTCAGGTTCTTCTTCCTTCTCTTCCTCTGATATTTGCCTTCTTTGTATCTGTGCATTTAACTCTGCCAACAATTCCTCTGAACTTCTGTCTTCCTCAGTTTGTTCTAAGAGATCATTCAAATCATCCTGCTTATCTCAAAGTTATCACCTCCTTGCCAACTAAACTATTTCTTGCACCATACTCTCAAGAGTGGGGAAAACCTGTGAAAGTATTCACCAGACTAGGCCACAACTTTCCCCAGGCTGCATTTAATGTTGATTGGTGTGAAAAGCAGATGGGTGTGTATGTATAACTGGTCATTTAATTACACAATCAGGTCATTAGATGAATCCAATTAAAAAACCTGCCTTACTATCCCCGGATAATCTACAATTACTTACCTCTCTATCTACACAGGGCAGAGTGAGTTCCCTGTAGTAGACGTATTTCCGGGTATGCTGAAGTTCAGTGGACGGACCTGACATGTGGCCAGTACTCATTAAAATACATGTACATGTGCACTTAATAGTAATGGTAAAAAGCTCTTATCGTCATGATGTAAGTTATTAATTCCTATTAAGAATACCTTGAAATACGTAAATGATTCACCATTTACGCTCGGGATCTTGAACAAAATAAGTCGTCTTGTCAGTGCGTGTACATGTCTCCACGTTGGTAATGTCATTAAGGAAGGTATATATATATATATATATATATATATATATATATATATATATATATATATATATATATATATATATATATATATATATATATATATATATGTCGTGCCGATTAGGTAAAACTTGCGATTTTGGCTTAAATGGCAACGCTCTTCTTGCCATATAAGACAAGCGAAAATTTGTGTATGCAATAATTTCGCTAAAATCCTTCTGAACATAACGAAAAAAATATATTTCATTGTATTTGTTTATTATTAAATTAATGTTAACGTATCTAAAATATATTTAGTTGGGTTAGGCTAAATTAAATTGCGCTTGTTGTAATAAGGTTAGGTAGGTTTTCAAAGTTTCTCTTGGTACAAAATTATAAATTTTTACATTAACATAAATGAAAAAAATATATCTTTAAACGTATAAGAGAAAATTTTAGAAAGGACTTAATTTTAAATGAGTTCTTGCTAATTGACCAGTTTTACCTAATCGGCACGACTATATATATATATATATATATATATATATATATATATATATATATATATATATATATATATGAGGGTCAACCTGGCTGCCAGGGAATATGTTAGTTTATTGAGATACAGTTAGAAATAAGTACAATTTTCATGCATAGCAACACTTGTGTAAATTACCTAATATAACCCATAAAAGTCAAAGTGACTTATTTACATCGGGGTCATTTTAAAATGTTATTATTTAAAGCTTACCCTATAATATACAATAGAAATCGGTCAAGATTTGAAATTAAAACTGCTAAGTAACTCAACTCTATGAAAATCAGATATAATAAAAGGATTTACAATAAGTTAAAGTGAACCGAGTTATTTATATGTCCATTAAACAAAGAGGATCAGTTTACAATAATAAGTACAAGAATGTTAACTATACAAGACATCACTCTCCTCCCTTTCTGTGGCTTCATTCATTAGGCACCTTTTAGCTCTCTATGAACTGGCTCATGGTACAGTAAAAGTGTTTGAGTCCTGACCACCTACCGTAGGTACTACAAAATTGTGTTTACTACCCCTTGTACGACACTGGTTTGGATTCCCAACCTTGACGAACTTCGCATCAAGATATTATGGACACTGCTTGTAAGGAATTTTAAAAACATGATTTGATTTTAATTCAGTTGGTCTACGCTGTCGTCAGCATTCAGCATATCCAGTTGTGGTAAATCATCCTGGCCTACATGAACTCTTAGATCCAGTGCCCAGAATATGAGAGTCAATCTGGCTGCCAGGGAATATGTTAAACAAAGAGGATCAATCATTAAATTCTTTATAAATTTTATTAATTATAAATGAATCCAATTTATATAAACCAAAAGAAATATTCATGTTATTTTCAAAACTGCTTTTAATGAAACATGATTCTATTATAGTCCTCTCAACCTTGAACTTGCTTGATACAACCTTCTCAGCATTTTGAAAATCAATTGGATGGTTAAAATCTCTCACATGAATAAATAGAGCATTAGAATCTTGTCCAGTTCTAATACTATATTTATATTGTTTTAATCTTAGTTCAAGACTTTTACCAGTTTGATCGTAATAAACTTTATCGCATATTTAATAAGGAATCTTATAAACACATCCGTCAGCATTTTGGGGGATATTTGTTATCAAAAGTTTTTTTTACTGTATCAAGATTTTTAAATACAACTTTGAATGGTTGTCCAGGGCAATTGGTGTCAATTGCTGGCTGGACAAATACTGTAAGGAAAATGCAGTAACATTCATTGACAACTGGGACCTCTTCTATGGCAGAAATGACATGTATGCCAGGGATGGGGTTCACTATCTAGGTCTGGGGTGGGGGCACTGGCAACTGCAGTGGAGGGAGCTGTTATAGCTTTAAACTAGAAAAAGTTAGTTGCATGGGTTATGGGGGGAACACAGTGAAGTCCCAGTGTAGTAATGTTATGAATTTTATGGGAACTAGTAATAGACAGAATAAATTAGATATTGGAATGTCAGTGGCACTAGGTGACAAGGACAGCAATAGGTATAGTAGAAAAACAGAAATGAAGAAGAGTAAAGAGAAGGGATGTTTTCTGAATATTTTTTATACTAATAGTCGTAGTGCGAGAAATAAGATGGACGAATTGAGATTAGTTGCAAGTGCAGGTAATATTGATGTTTTTGCATTAACTGTGACGTGGTTTAATATGAAAAATCGGGACATGCCTGCTGAATGTCACATTCAGGGATTTAAATTGTTCCAAGTAGACAGAAGTATCGGGAAGGGGGGTGGGGTGGCACTCTATGTCCGTGATCATTTAAATTGTTGCATAAAAACGGGTATAAAGTCTGAAATAATACATACAAAGTCTGTCTGGATAGTATTTTCAGAGGGGTGTGAAAAATTGATTTTAGGCGTGATATACCGTCTTCCAAACTTAGATAGGGAACAAGGAAAACTACTTTGGGAGGAAATTGTTAAAGCCACAAGGCATGATAACTTAGTGATTCTAGGGGACTTTAACTTTAGGCAGATTGATTGGAATTTCTTGACAGGTATTTTAGAATCAAACGACTTTTTAGAAGTAGTTCAGGATTGTTTTTTGAAGCAGTTTGTGACAGAACCTACAAGGGGAAATAACCTACTTGACTTGGTTCTGGCAAACAAGGAATCCCTTGAAAATAATTTAGAAATTACAAACGAACTCGGCACAAGCGACCACAAGTCAATTACCTTTAGCATTGAATGAATGTATGATAGTAACAGTCCCAGACTTTCCCTTAGCAGATTATAATGGGCTTAGCGAACACTTATCAACTGTGGACTGGGGTAACGAAGAGAGCTATCAATATGACAGCTTTCTTAACACTATACAGGCAGCCCAAAGAACATTTATCCCGTATAAATAAATTAGATCAAGTAGAAATGACCCAAAATGGATGAATAATAGGCTCAAATATCTTTTAGGGCAGAAGAAAGGAATTTATAGGCGCATAAACAGAGGTGAGGGTCATCTTATAAATCAGTATACTGACATTAAGAGGGACGTTAAAAAGGGTATAAACGGGACTATGAAATTAAAGTTGCTATAGAACAAAATTTAGGGATAAGATAGGTCCCCTTAAAAATAACTCTGGGCATCTTACTAACAAGTAGAATGATATGTGCTCTATTTTTAATAATTATTTTCTCTCGGTTTTCACACAGGAAGACACTAATATTATCCCAGTAATTAATTTTCATAGTGGCACTGAAGAAGATAAATTATATAATATCACAGTCACTAGATAAATGGTTATGAAACAAGTAGACCTCCTGGAACAAAATAAATCGCCGGGTCCTGATGAGCTTTTTGCAAGGGTTCTTATGGAATGTAAAATGGAACTCTGTGAACCAATATCTAACATTTTTAATTTATCTCTTCAAACAGGTGTAGTATCTGATATGTGGAAGATGGCTAATGTAATTCCTATTTTTAAAGCAGGGGACAAGTCACTACCGTCAAATTACCACCCAATAAGCCTAACCTCAATTGTAGCCAAATTACTAGAGTCAATTATAGCTGATATTATTAGAAGCTATCTAGATAACCATAATTGGATTAATGATACTCAGCATGGATTTACGAGGGATTGTTCCTGCCTATCTAATTTATTAACCTTCTTTAGTAAAGCTTTTGAGGCTGTTGATCACGATAAAGAATTCGATATTGTCTATTTAGATTTTAGTAAGGCTTTTGATAGAGTAGCGCAACAGAGACTGTTAAAGAAAGTGGCAGCTCATGGCATTGTGGGAAAAGTGATATTATTAGAAGCCATTTAGATAACCATAATTTGATTAATGATACTCAGCATGGATTCACGAGGGGGCGTTCCTGCCTAACTAATTTATTAACTTTCTTCGGTAAAGCTTTTGAGGCTGTTGATCAAGATAAATAATTTGATATTGTTTATTTAATTTTAGTAAGGCTTTTGATAGGGTATCGCACCATAGACTGTTAAAGAAAGTTGAAGCTCATGGCATTGAGGGAAAAGTGTTGTCATGGATCGAGTCATGGCTCACGAACTGGAAGCAGAGAGTGTGCATTAATGGGGTTAAATCCGAATGAGGATTACTAGTGATATTAGCAAATTTGCCGATGACACGAAGATAGGTAGTTGCTAGACGTTGATCCAAGGCAGCCAGCTTTCAGCCAATTTGCATAGAACTTTTCATCTCATCCCCTGCATGCATCGACGAACTAGAGATTTTTACAATGCTATGAATTCGCAAGAGCAGGCGAAATATTCACAAACACTGATCTCTGGCCGAAGGGGACTCGAACCTACGAACCTTGTGACAAGGTACTGCTGGCCGCACATAGTCCAACGTACGAACCACAGCCCAGCTGATCCGGCACCGACTTTAGGTATCTGTCCAGCTCCCTCTTGAAGACAACCAGGGGTCTACTAGTAATGCCCCTTTTGGCTGGTGGAAGTCTGTTGAACAGTCTTAGCGTACCAGTGGCGCCCATACTTTTCACTGAGGGTATGTTTCATCGCCTGCCAAGTCTTTTGGTATCGTAGGGAGGGGTTTGTGTTTGAAGATTGGGAACCAGTCCCTCCAGAATCTTCCAGATGTAGATTATAATATATCTCTCGCCTGCGTTCCAGTGAGTACAAGTCAAGTGCTTCCAGGCGTTCCCAGTAGTTAAGTTGTTTGATGGAACATATACGTACAGTAAAGGTTCTCTGTACATTCTCTAGATCTGTAATTTCACATACTTTGAATGGGGATGTTAATGTACAGCAGTATTCCAGCCTAGAGAGAACAAATGATTTAAAAAGGATCATAATTGACCTAACATCTCTTGTCTTCAATGTTCTCATTATCCATCCTATCAGTTTCCTCGCAGATGTGATAGTGGCATTGCTGTGCTCCTTGAAGGTGAGATCTTCGGACATTACCAGACCCAGGTCCTTCACATTACTTCTCCGCTCTATTGTGTGATTAGAGTTTGTAGTATACTCAGTTTTAGCTATTATTTCCTCCAGTTTTCCATAACGGAGTAGTTGGAATTTGTCTTCATTGAACATTATATTGTGCTCCGTTGCCCATTGGAAAACTTGGTTTATATATTCTTGGAGATTTGCCGTGTCCTCAATGGATGACACTCTCATGCAGATTCTAGTATCGTTTGCAAAGGATGATACGGTGCTATGGTTTACATCTCTCTATGTCTGATATGAGAATGAGGAACAGGATAGGGGCGAGTACTGTGCCTTGTGGAACAAAGCTCTTCACAATTCCAGCATCTGATTTAACTCTGTTTACCACTACTCTTTGTGTTCGATTGGTTAGAATGTTGAAGATCCATCTGCCTACTTTGCCAGTTATCCCTTAAGCACGCATTTTGTGTGCTATTACACCATGATCGCACTTGTCAAAGGCTTTTGCAAAATCTGTGTATACTGCATCTGCATTCTGTTTGTTTTCCAGTGCATCTAAGACCATATCATAGTGGTCCAGTAGTTGGGAGAGGCAGGAGCGACCTGCTCTGAAACCATGTTGCCCTGGATTGTGCAATTTTTGGGAGTCCAAGTGGTTTGATATCCTGCTTGTTAGAACTGTTTCAAAGCTTTTTATGATATGAGACGTTAAAGATATTGGTCTTTAGTTCTTAGCTACTGCTAAGTGACTCTGGAATTTCACCTGTGTCTATGTTCCTTCTCCATTGCATACTTATGGCCCGTGAGAGGGGTTTCTTGCAGTTCTTAATGAACACAGAATTCCACGAGTCTGGGCCTGGGGCTGATTGCATGGGCATGTCGTCGATGGCTTTCTCAAAGTCTAGTGGAGTTAGGGTTATGTCAGAAATTTTGCGTACAATGGCAGGGTTTTGAGGCTCATTCATGAACAAATTGTTTGGATTGTCTATCTTTAGACTGATTTGTAGCTCGCTGAACACAGAGTCATATTGAGATTTCAGTCTCTTAATCATTTCTTTGTTGTCATCTGTGTAGGATCCGTCTTGTCTGAGCAGAGGTCCTATGCTAGAAGTGGTTTTTGCCTTGTTTTTGGCATATGGAAAAAAATATTTCGAATTTCTTTCAATTTCACTAATCGTTTTTAGCTCCTCGTGTCTCTTCTGGATCCTGTACGAGTCGTTTAACTTTAGCTCAATATTTTTAGTTTCCACTTCTTTGGTTAGCGCTTCCTTCCATGTTTCAGATAATCTGGCATTCTTGAGAAGCTCAGTGATTCATCGCCTTCTCATCTAGAGGAAGAAGGCGTCTCTCTCTCTCTCCAGTTTACTTCTTCTCTTCTTTTTTCTTAGGGGAATATGCCTTGAATATACTTCAGCTACCAGAAGGTTGATCTTTTCAAGGCACTGGTTAGGGTCCATGTAATTTAAGATACTTTAAGATATCTTCCAAACATATTTAATTTAGGGCATAGTTTACCTGATCCCAGTTGATATTCTTGTTGTTGAAGTTGAATCTGGTAAAGGTACCCTGATAGCTGGATGCATTTTGCTGATCTGGAACCCGGTGCATGTAAGTCTGGACTTCGATTAGATTATGATCAGAATTAGTTGTTTTTGATATTGACATGATTCTTACTAGGTCCTCATTATTTGTGAAAATAAGGTCTATTGTGTTCTTCAGTTTTGTTGGCTCAATCATTATCTGCTGACTTAGGGTGTGTTTATTGCAGAAATTCAGCAGCTCATGTGTGTGTGACTTTTCATCTGAGCTGCCTCCAGGGATTTTTTCTGCTACAACATTATTTGCTATATTCTTCCAAGATGTTTGTGGATGGGGCTGGAAGGTTTTCCAGACAGGAGTCAATATTTGCTAGCTGTCCCTTGAACTGTTGGGAAGTTTCATCTCGTTGCTTATATACAAGCACAATGACTAAGTTTTGGTTCTCGATTTTTATTGTTAGAACTTCAACTACATAATTTGTGGTGTTCAGTATATCCGTGCAAATGAGCGACTCTTTGACATACAGACTAACCTCCCCTTGTTGCCTGTTTTTTTATGTCGCATCTGAAAAGGTTCTACCCAGGTATTAATATTTCACTGTCAAAGTAATCATTTGTGTGAGTCTCTGTTAAGGCTACAAACATTGCATTTGACTCCTCTAAAAGTGCACTAATGAAAGGTATTTTGTTGTTGGTGGATGGCTTAAGGCAAATATTAGCAAATATAAATGAGGTTGTGTTGCATGTTTGTTGGGGAGACTTCGTTGTTGGCATCAGTAGTTGTGAGTCCGGAGGGGTCACTGGCTGTGCCTCCAGTCCAACAAGGCTCCAAGGTGGTGGAATATTTTGATTATCTCCTTCCATTTTATTTCTTCGTTTCCAACTACTAAAAAATCACTTGGAGTGGAGTTGTCATAGCTATCATAACTACTATGATTTGTTACATGGTGTGTGTGCCTCCTGGTCCCTTTTAGGTGGTATGCGGGCATTTGGTATTGAAATATTGTTTTTCGAGGACTGAAGAATGACACATCTCAGGTTGGAAGAATCTGCGAAGGGTAGAACGACACACTCCTTTAGACAGGAGGTCGTGGCGTGTTTTGGGAAGCTCAAAGTTGCATATCCCATTTGTTTTCCTTGATATTCCACTCTTATAGATGTCCCAAACATAGTATTTGCACCATTTTGTTTTTCTTTGGATACAATTCGTACTGGATGTATTCCTAATCTGTGCAGATCCTAAAACTGCATTACAGTCCACCATAGCCAAACCAGAGACACCACCATCCGTTGTCAGGAGGCCAACATTTTTCACGAAAGAGGACTCCTCTACCACATCTGTACTAGGGGCTATGGCTGTGGTTGCTGTAGAAGGGTTTTTATCTGAATCCGGATTTGCATAATGGCTAGGGGCTGGGTCTGGGTCCTCGTATCATGAAACATGTCTAGTCCTGTTATGCACATGTTGTATACGGGACACCCCCTCTGACTCTATCCATTCTGCGATATCATTTATATATACAAGAAACAGCCACGGCCCTAGGACTGACCCTTGTGGAACCCGGTTCGACACACGGACCCATTATTACACCACGCCACCTAATATCACTCGTTGTTTTCTTCCTGTCAGTTTTTCGCTAATCAACTGCAGTCCTTTTCGTGCTATTCCTGCCTGCTCCTCTAGCCTTTATACCAGTCTCTTCTGTGACACAGACTAACTAGATTTATCCAAGTCACAAGATAGAAATTAGTTTTTACCAGTTCATGTTCATGAAACTGAAATTATTAATCACTATATCCCATCACTGGAAAAAATATCAGCCATATTGAGAAGCTGTCAATGGTGTAACAATGCTTCCCTGCGAAGTACCAGTAGAGTATAATGCTACATTTGCCAAAAGTATTGCGGAAATATTTCTGTATGTACAAGCACTGATATTAGCAGGGATATTAGTGTCTACAAATAAAGCCCCAACCAACAATAAATACGATAACATTTCTTTTTACAATTATACGGGGACTAAAGCCATCAGCCAACAACAAAATACCTATCATCAGCTCACTCCTCACACAGTCTCATACAAAAAAAACATTTTGACAACGAAAAATAGATACCAGGGTATAACTTATTTAGATGCGACAAAAAGTGCATGCAACAAGGGGGACCCATCATGTTTGTTACAGAGTCGTTCATTTGCTCAGAACTACTAAACACCACAAATGATGTAGTTGAAATTTTGGCAGAAAAGATCGAAAACCTAAACCTTGTCATTGTGGTTGAATATAAGCCACCAGGTGCAACTTCCTAGCAATTCATGGTATTCACTGCCCAGCTCTCGTCGTGAGAGGTCGCACCTGAGCTGGTCCCTGGTGGCAGTTGGTGAAAGCAACAATTTTCTTTACAAAATGGCAGAACGGAGTAAGAGAAGAATCAACACTGTCTGCATTGAAGTGCTTAAAGGGGCCATTTATCCTAGCAATGCGGATGTGCTGTTGCCGGCCATCATACGGGATTTGTATGGTATACACCAGGAGGAATTATATGGAATTTATCTTAACGGATCGGCAAGGATATTCGTCAAACTGTTGGCAAGCAGCGTTTATGACTGGCTGGTTGACAGATTCCAAGAACAGTGTTTGGAGGTAAGTCATGGCTTGGAAGTAAGACTACTTGATGTATCAAGATATTATACATGGATTAGGATTCAAAATGTTCCTTTTGAGGCTATGTAACAGGACATATGGGATGTTTTTAGCCAATACCATGTTAGTCATACAGCCTCTGATGGGAGATGGACACAGGGGCTCTATGCTGGTTTTCCAGAAGGCTCCCATTCTTTGAAAATGTCTTTGCGACAACAAATCCCTTCGTACGTTGTGATGGAGGGATTTCATACGCAGGTCTATGTGACATACGCAGGTCAGGTGCATACATGTAGGATCTGTGGGACCACAGGACACGTAGCAATGGACTGTGATCAACGACGGAACTAGCAGTCATACCGTCAGACTGAGATGGTATGCAAGGAAACTACTGATGTGCCGACTCAAGAGAATGTGGGCGTGGTAGCGACGGACAAGTGGAGTGATGTGGTGGAAGAGGCAGAGACCCGTGTATATACTTTACTGGAGGGATCGCAGGAGCAAGGTTCTGCGACTCAGGAGGAGGCTCTGGGACGAGATGATTTAGATTTGGGGCTCAATGCGCCTATGATGGAAGGCCTCAAAAATTTGTTAGATACACTCTGCGTGGAATCACTTGACTGTGAGGTGCCGGTTGGTGCAGAATTGGCAGGTGAATCTGAGAAAAGTGTTGACAGGCTGAGTGCTTGTGAAGGAGAAAAGATAGGAACATTGGATGTGCAGGTAGTTGGTGTAGAGGTGCATCACCATGGTAATGGTAATGATGAGGAAATGGAGGCTCTGATGTGTTCTCGGAAAAGGTCGAGTGGTGAAACCGAGGAGAATGCACTAACTCCTGGTCAAGGAGCGAGTAAAATGACGAGGGTAGATGTAACTAGGTCAGGGAAAGGGGGGGGGGTGAAAGTGAAGACCAGGAACGGGGAAAGTAAGTTCAGTGGCACAGTGGGTGATAAGGTACAGGACGCAGGTGACAAAGGTCGGCCTGGGAAGGATGGAATACAGAAAGTACAGTGGCACAGAGGAAAACCCCCCTTGCAGGCTTTAAGTGTGTTACTATAAATGTGAATGGCCTCCGAGCGGAGGTAAAACGAAGATGGGTGGAAATGACTTTTAGGCGTATGAAGGTGGATTTATGTTTCATTCAGGAACATAATTATAGGATAGGGTGTGAATTGAGTATGAATTGTTTCCAGATATATGGGGAAAGTTCAGACAGATTCAAGGGCGGGGTGGCAGCAGGTGTTAAAGTTTCCAGCCCTTTCCGTCTAATAAATTGGGAGGAGGGGGGTGGGGGTAGGGTAGTGAGGGTGGATGGATTGTGGAGCGAGATGAGGGTTTGCTTTATCGGTGTATATTTACCAGCGGTCAATAATCGAAAAATAAAATAAGATTTTTTAAGGGATGATTTAGTTTATTTTTTGAAATCGTTGCCATTAATTACAGTAATCAGTGGCGATTGGAATTGTGTAAATAGGAAGAGAGATGTAGAGCCAAGGGGTGCTAGATGCGAATTAGGGATTTTAAGGGAGGTGTTGGGCGTGGTAGGGGTGGTGGATGTGCTGCAGGGGAATGGGTTAGAGATAGAGCATACATTTGTTCGAAGAGAGTATGCAGCAAGACATATGTTACAAAGGCGATTCAGGTTGGTAGGGTCCTAAATTTGGATGTAGGTTTTTCAGACCATAAAAGTGTTATTGTGGAATTAGAATGGCAGGGTATTGTTAAAGTGTACTCCCGTTACTGAAAATTAAATGTTAGGCTCTTATCAGGAGAGAGATGTTGCACAACATTTGCTGACTGGTGGAAGGTATTGTGGGATGATGGGAGGCGAGAGGAGGATATTACCAGGTGGTGGTATAAAACAGCTAAACAGAATATTTTTGAATAATATATGAGGGAGGCTAGGATAGATGTGCAGTATAGTTATGGATTACAAAAGAACTTAGAGGGGCAGTTGAGGTATTATAATTACAGGGGGGAGGGAGGCATCAGGAGGAGGTGGCAGGCGTGTGTGATAGATTGAGAGAGATACAGAATGCACGTTTTCATGCTATAAGGGTCAGGGGGGTAGAGGATGTCTTATGGGGTAATAGGCCCTCATCGACAGTGTTACATACGTTCCGTAATTGACGGTCTGACATGACCATGATGTCATTGTGTATTCAAGAGGAATTGGCGGGTTACAGAATGGGACAAATACTTACAACGACCGAGGCTATGAGTTGTTATGTAGATAAATGGTTTGGTAAATATTTATCTGTGAGGGTGGGACATGAGGTGGCAAGGAGTATAGTTCTGGAAAGTATCAGACCTAGGATAGTGGACAGTGGATGGGAGGATATGGGTGGGGAAATAACTGAGGAGGCAGTGTGGGAGGTAGTTCAGGGGATGCAGGAGGGGAAGGCACCAGGAACTGATGGAATTCCAAGTGACTTCTACAAATGTAATTGGGATGCTTTAAAGGAATGTTTGACGTGTTTATTCAATAGAATGAAAGATAGTGATAGTATGGGTAGAGATCTAAATGTTGGGGTGGTAGTCCTCATACCAAAAATAAAAAGAAGTGGTGGCTATAGAAGATTATAGGGCAATAACTCTATTATGTGCAGACTACAAGATTTATGCGAGAATCTTAGGGATCCATATCAAAAAGGTTTTGGGGGAAGTAATAGATAAGGGCCAATATGGGATATCTGGTAGATGCATGAGAGAGGGGCATGGAAGGCTTAGGGATTTCATAGAGTCTTGGGTGGAGGGTGGGGTTCTAGGAGTGGATTGGGAAAGAGCATATGATAGCATGGATAGGGAAATGCTTTTATCTGTTATGAGAAAGCAAGGCTTCGGTGAGGAAATTCTTAGATAGGTGGGAACTATGCATAAAGGGGCTAGTGTGCGTGTCCAGGTGAATGGGAAAGTAGGTGAGGTAGTGTGCATGGGGAGGAGTTTGTGGCAGGGGTGTCCCCTGGTGTATGGGGAAGCGATATATCCAATGTATGATTGGGACAGGGTGTGGCAGGGTTTTGATAAGTTAAAGTTGCCGTCCCAGATACGTGTAATTGTGTATAGGTTCTTACATGGGGTGTTAGCCTCCAAAGCGATGTTGCATACTATGGGGTTAGTAAGGGATGGGGGATGTGATAGAAGTGGTGAATTTGACACAGCTTACCACGCAGTTTACTTTTGCTTGGTTTGGGAGGGTCATACGTGCAATGGGAGGTGGGGGGTTGTCAACATTGCGAGCGTTGAGCTTTGATATAGGCGGAGTGGGAAGTGATGTAAGAACAGCCGTTATGTATTTAGTGGCCGATTACTTGCATGTGTCATGGGGGATGAGGGATGTAAGGGGTGATGTGAGGATGAAGGTTCTTGCGGCGAGGGTTTATAGGATGGTTAGTAGGAATAGGGGTTTGTATGGGAGGGCATGGGAAAAAATGTTTCTGGAGCCTTACAGGAAGCTGACGGTAGGAGATTTGTTAGTGTATAGGTACACAGACTAAAGGGGTTGGAAGCTTAGGGGGGAATGGGGAAATGGGAAAGGGGAGGGGGGTGTCATGAATAGGAGGGGATCCATGTAAATGTGTATTGGTAGGAGTAAAGGGAGTGTATGGTAGTGCATGTAAGAGGGGCGTGAGGAATGGGGGGGTGCCCAAGTAACGTTTCGGAAAACGTACTGAGGTCGGGAGAGGTAGGGAAAGGAAGGTAGATGTGTGAGCAAGTGAAGGGGAGGGAGTGGGTAGGTTCATGTCAGGGGAAAAGCAATGGGGGCTTTCTGTGGTGCAGCAGTGTGTCAAGTGTATGGCAAAAGCATATAATGTGATGAGGAGTTCAGATATTAACTTAGTCAGAAGGATTAGTGGATTTAGTGTAGGTTATTGTAACTGTGTCGGCTAAAATATTGTTTTATTGATTTGGATGTGATATTAAGAACACTAAAATTAGAACATTTTAGGAGAAAGTACTGGCTTTATGTATGGTACTGTTCGTTGCTTGGGTTTTGATGTAGGTAACAATGATCCCGGTCATAGCGACAAAGGTCAATATATGATAAAATACAATTTATTATGTGAGTTGTTTTCTTTACTAATGTTCTGTATTTGATGTGATGTGGATGTATGGCCGTTTCTTGGCTATAGTGATAATTAAGGGCTATGGAGTTTCTGGTATATGTAAGTAATACAGTACAAACATATACTGGGACCAGGTTGTTACGTTGATTTATATTGTTCCAATTTTGATGACGGTATTTTGTATGGGTTGTGAATTTTAGTTTTTAGCTTAAGGTTAGGGGGAAACGGTCTTAGTCCAGCTATTGGCAATTTAGGTCTGTATTGGTTGGAACATAAGAGTATTTGTTCAGATGTGATTTAAATAAACTTAATGGACAGCAGTGTAAGATTTTGTTTGGTGTTAAATATGTGTGTAATTTATAAAACTAAGGTATGTGCTTTTTAATCTAGGGGTGATTATGTCATGATGTAACAAGAAGGAAATGTGAAGGGGTGGGGGGTATGGGATTAAGGTATGGATATAGTATTAGGAATTGTACGATTCACCTACAGGGCTAGGTGAAAATTTTGTAAACTTGTACATGGTACAAAATTCATGATCTGTAGTGGAGTTTATCTGAGGGGATATTCACAATATGATGTTGTTCATTGTTAGGTTATAGGAAGTAACGGGTATATAAAATATTATACCTGATCATCAATTGAATCGATCAATGGTTTAATGTACAATGTACACAATGTACACATGAGGAATACTAGATTTATGTTGGGTTTGGTGTGTGTATTGTGCAGAGTTGTACTTTCATGTGTATATATTGACAGACATAAGGATTCAGATCAGATATGCTTAAAATGTATGGGGTTGATGAGGGATGAGGGATTGTGAGAATTATGGGGAATAATAGTAAGATAATGTTCGTCATATAAAGTTATACAGAGAGGCATGGCAACTCTTTTTATATGCATGATATCCTATGTACTGCTATATTGTATAACAGATAAAGGTTTAGGTTAATATATGTGGGTATGTATTAACCGTTGATATGCGGTCCCCCTTGTATTTGTGTGGTTAGTATAATAAATGTTGCTATACAACATAAAATATGAAGGATGGTGGCTTTATGTTAGGGAAAATGGTGTCTGTAATGGTGAAGGTTTTTATAATTTCATTGTGACAGCACAAGTACGGCTGGTCAAGGGTGCTTACAGACTTAGGTCCCTGAGGGGTTCTAAGGACTAAATTTTGATACTGTTGATGTTAAATGAATTTAAATTAGGGAGGTTTACGTGAATGGAAATGGCATGCACTGTTATGAAGTGCGAAAGGGTTAGGTTACGATACTTCCCATAATGTCCGGGGTATGGATTGTAGTATCGTATATCTGTATGTTTATAATGTGTTTTTTTTATTATATGTGTGCTTTGTATATTAATGTTTTTAAATACAAATAAAAAAAATAAAAAATAATTAAGGGAACAGTTTTTGAAATTCACTACAGTCTGGAAAATTTCCAACCACAGCCCCAAATATCTTATTGCTGGATGATTTGAACATAAGACATCTGAAGTGGAAGAATGTGGCAAATAATGTTATAGCAGAGATAACCCTAGGCGCCAGCTCAGATGGAAATTCTCACACACAAATTAACCTTTGGCTTGCAAATAGTGGAGTGAAGGAGATTGGGAAATACTGTTGACCTTAATTTCGCTAATGATGAGGATCTGGTACTAAATATAACAGTAGCAAAGACGCAAAATAGTCGAAGTACGGACGTGAATGTGCAGGGGTCCTGACCATCAAAATGACATTAGGTATAATGGTGCCTTCATCAAATTCAACCTCAATAACAGAAACATCCAGTGGTACCAAATTAACAATGTCCTAAACGTAACAGGCTGGGAAGATATTCTAACCAACATGCATCTGGACTTGTGCCTTGGAAGAATTTTCTCTGTGACACTTGAGGTATGCTAAATGAACATTTCCCTAAGAAGAAAGTAGTGAAGACGTAAACTAGAAAAAGAGAAAAGCTTCCCCTACAGGCGAAGACAAACAATCAGAGAGCTGCTCCATGGGACCAATCTATCTGCTATATGGAATGACGCACTGGTTAGAGAAATAGAAAATATCATACTTTTAAGCTGAAGGAATCATACAGGAGCCAGGAAACGCAGAAAAAAATAAAGCAATAATGAAATTGACAAAAACCATATCTAGTATTGGGTCCTTGTTTAAAAGAGATGAGACTTAAATAGATGACAGCAAAGAAATGAGTGAGATACTGAAGGCACAATACGAATCATTGTTTAGTGAGAGGTTAATCAGAAGGGTCGACAATCTAAATATATTTCTTAAAACCGAGACTCAAAGTTTGGTTAATTTTAGAATTTCTGATACAACTCTAACATCACAGGATTTTGAAAAAGCCATTAATGGCTCATGAACTCTTTCTCAAGTCCAGACTCGTGAAACTCCGAGTTCATCAAGACCTTCAAGAAACCTCTTTTGTGTGCCTGAAAAGTTCTATGGAGAGGGAGGCTAGACGCAGGGTCATCCCTCAGTCACTAAAAACAACTGATGTAGCTCAACCCACGAAGGTGGCAGCAGAGCAAATGCATAGTATTACAGACGAATAGCACTAACGTCCCACATCATAAAAATCTTTGAAATGCAAAGGTCTTGAGAGTGATAATGTCGGAGAATCTCATTTTAAAAAATGGCAACAATGTCTCTTATCACGTCTGCTAGGAAACTTATGGGATGGATAATGAGAACCATCAAAGATATGGAAGCAAAGCCAATAATACTTCTCTTCAAATCACTTGGTTTATCTTGACCAGAGTACTGCTGTTCACTAACAGCCAATTTCAAGTCGTACGAAAATGCAGACCTGGAGAATATGCCGAGAACTTTCACTACATGTACGAATACAATAAAGCACCTCAGTTACTGGAAATGGTTGAAGTCCCTTGACTTGTACTCCTTCGAACGTAGGCGAGAAAAATACACTGGTCAAGGACCAAAATGCTTCCGAGACTTGAAAAGCAATTTCCAACTAATTTTAGGTTACTGGTATTGAATATCATGGTTAAAATTGTTTGTTAGGTCTACTTTTCAATATAGACCTATGTGTCACAACAGGTTGCAACAGGCTTGCGGCAGTGTGTTTCTTACCACACTCACAGTCTCACTGACCTTCATTATTGTTCCAGCAGTCATACAAGGTGGTTGTGCTCTCCAAGTATATGTTTTGAGCTGATAGGTAGGTGGTATTCTAAGCCAAACACCTTTTAAACTTATAATAAATATTCACTGAGCAAGCTATTGTTATGTATGTGAGGCATATTATATTAATCTTATTTTTCTACTGAATGATATAAATACTTCAGCTTAGCTGTCATGATCTGTATTATAATGATAAATTAATGAATAAATTTTCTGTTTATCTTCTAATTGTTTGTCGTTTTCTTCTTTCAGATGCCTCGCACTTGTGTGAATATTGCAGACAACTTCTGCTACATTTGTGGTGAGGTGACCTGAGGTCACTGAGTGCCGCTAAGAGAAGAGAGGGAATCTTCAATGGTCCTCAGATTCGAACGAGAGTGATGACTTTGAATCAGACCTTCATGGGGAGGAGAAAGCTGCTTGAGAAGCATTCATGTTAGTGGTGAAGGGATTTCTGGGAAACAGAAGGGAAGGCAACTATGACGATTTGGTGGAAAACCTCATCAAGGCTTACAAGAACATATGATTTAACATGTCACTTAAAATCCACATTATTTTTTACTCACATTTAGACTTTTTTTCCCAGCGAACTGTGGGTCAGTTAGTGACAAACATGGTGAAAGGTTTCACCAAGATATTTCAACCATGGAAAAGTTGTACCAAGGCAAATGGGACACAAGAATGCTTGCAGACTATTGCTGGACATTGGCAAGAGATGATTCTTCAGCCCACTATAAGCGTCAAGCAAAAAGGCAGAGTAGATACAGATTAGAATTTAAAACACTGACACATATTGTAGGTTATAATAAAATAATCAAATATTACATGTCTCGTATTTTTAAATCTATAGTCAATAGGCATTTTTCAAGGTGATATTTGGATTCAGGACATGAAAATACATAAGAATTAACTAATCTTTTTTAAGAAGCATACAACTTTTCAAAAAATGTTGACCAGTGATATATAATTTACATCTGGAAAATCTTAGAGAGACTGGTCCCAAAACTGCACATGAAAATCCCTCCCTACGAAAGCAAAAGACTCGGCAGGCAGTGCAACATCTCCCAGTGAAAAGCAGGGGTGCCATGAGTAAGTGTCAGCAGCCCAAGGCTGTTCAATTGACTCCCAGCATACATGAAGGGGATTACCAATATACCCCTGGCTCTCTTCCAGAGGGAGCTGGAGAGATACCTAAAGTCAGTACGTGACCAGCTAGGCTGAGGTTCTTACTCTGGATTGCGTGCAGCCGGCAGTAACAGCCTCTTTGATCAGGCTCTGATCCACCGCGACGCCTGGTCATGGACCAGGTCGCGGGGGCGTTGATACCCGGAACACCCTCCAGGTACAATCTAGGTGTGTGCGTGCGTGTGTGTGTATGTGTGCGTGTGTTTGTGTGTGAATGTGAGTGTGTGTGTGTGTGTGTGTGTTAGTTAGTTACCATTTTGTCCTAGGCACATGTCGATTTGACACTAGGCCTGATGTGTATATATGTATGTGTGTAAGGAAATGTTTCGGCCCCGCCGGGAATTGAACCCGGGCCCTCCGTGCGTGAAGCGAGAGCTTTAGCCACCATGCCATCGGGGCGTGTGTGTGTGTGTGTGTGTGTGTGTGTGTGTTTGTGTGTATGTATGTGTGGGTGTGTGTGTGTGTATGTGTGTATGTGTGTGTTAGTGTGCGACTGTGTGCAAAAAAAAGAGTCCATCTCAGGTGCTATAACAGTTATGGGGACCTATAATTTTGGAGGAGTAAATAAATTTATGGCTTCGAAATTATTGGCGTTTATTCCTAGAACTCTCTAAATATGATTTTTCTCCTACTTTTATATATTAACCATTGCATATAAACTAAAAGCAGCTTGTACAGCTGTAAACATAAAAACGTCTTCACCAATGCTTTGTACAAAACAGCAATCACAGCACCAGTATTAACAGTACCAGAAACAGCGTCAAGAAGAAACAATATTTTCAGTAGTATCTTCCTCTCAACAACAGTTACTTGTTTCAGCAAAGACAATAACAAAGTAATCAGCAATATCTTCAACAATGCCTAGTCACTGCTATTGTCAAACAACCGCAGCAGCAACGGCAAAACCTAGAAAAACGGTAATATCTTCGTATGGGTACATGTTACAACTGCACTTGCGGCAACAGTGACTAACAGAAAATCATTAATATATTTATCATTGTCCCGTGATATATGTAGTTACAGCCGCTGAAGCAAGAGCAGTAGAAGCAGGAATAATAAAGTCTTCAGCAGTACACCAATTAAAACAGAAATCTCAGCTGCTACAGTAACAGCACTAAAAAGAGAAACAACAATAACTTCAGCCGTACCTTCTTCACAACAGCAGTAACAACCGGTGCACAGCCATCAGCAGTAAAAGCTCTGACCCTAATAGCAAGACGTACCAAGAAGAATATCTGTTGGAGAGAAGACAGGATAGATAAATGGCTTCTCTTGTGTGTGAGTGCCGGGGCTCCATCAGCCAAACTGCTGGCCAGATAAAAACAACCCAGGCAGGCGTCCTCATCCCTGTCTGATCACCTTGTGGCCAGGCGGAGGCCATATTGGTAAAATGTCTCGCTCGGTTTTCTAGTGTCTCAAGTTAGAGAGAAAAGAATTGTGATTCGAAATGAGTTGTCTTATTGCAGGTGAGTGCGGTGTACCTTGTTGTTTGTCGTGTTTGTCTTTTTTGTTAGGTGTAGTGTGTCAGTCAGATGAGACACATCTGTCAGTGTGGCTTTGCATTGTAAGGTGTGGCTATCCTTAATGATGTGCAGTTTGGTTGTGTCAGGTGTGGCTCGGGTTCGAACAATAACACTGGTGTTTGTTAAGTTTATATCGTACCTGCCAGGTGTAGGTCGGATGTGTCAGGTGTGCCTCGAATCAGTCAGGTGTGATAGATTCGAAGCACATAAGGTGTGACATATATCTGTCCAATGTAACTCAACCCAATGGGATACTTTGAAAGATTTTCACCCATAAGGAACCACAAAAATTTTTACCCAGGAGAAATTCGTTAGATTTCTTTTAACTCTATAGGTCTAGTCATATGCAGTCCCATTTAAGGTCCTTCAGTTTAGGACTTCCAAAAAGTTTTTTTTTATCAGTTCCAATGGAACCCCTGACAAAAGTTTCAATTCAGGAAGAATCATTTGTGTTTGTTATAGAATATTTTGACTGTTAAAGGTTGCATGAGAAACCCTGAATAACATTCTGAAAAAAAAGAGAAAAAAAAAAAAAAAAAAACGAATCAGAAACAGGGCCATGTTAGAGGACATTCTGCCTAAGACAGAGAAAATAAAGTTTATTAATCGGGACAAAACTACTTCATAAGGGAAGATAAACATAAAAAATGCAGTAAAAGTTCGGTGGCTTTGACAAAATGCAGTGTCGCTTTAAGTTAATTGCTGAAAATTCTGGTGTAGCTCTTTTTTCTTGGTGTTAGTTGAATATGAGGTATATATACAGTGTGTTGCTTGAGTGATAACATTTTTCTTTATTGTAATACTTAACTGACAGATACATTCTCCCTAATTCTCCTTGACTGACTTTTTTTTTTCTTTAGAATAATGAGCAATTTCTTCCTTCCACGCACAGTTGTTTGATAGCATTTCTTAAACTTGTATTGATTAAGTGACAGGTGTGTGCGGCATATGTTGCTGGATTAGCAGGTGTCATCACATTTCATTGGTTAACTGGCAGATGTAAGAACATTGTGTTTCTTGATCGATGGGAGTTTATACTTTATGTAGTTTCATTGATGAGTCTGCCTTGATCTGTTCTCTCATACATATACTATTGGTAAATGTCCTTTAATATAACGCTTATCATGTTTCTCTATACTTTGGTAAGTAAGATAATTGCCATAGAATTCTTCCTCCGTAAGCCATGCGTGTCGCATGAGGCGACTAACATGCCTGGAACAAGGGGTTAGTAACCCCTTCTCTGTGTGCGTTACTAATTTAAAAAAAACAGTATGCGTGTCGGGAGTTGTACAGTATTGGTGGGATCCAGCCAGGCAGCGGATGTGTGGAGTTTGTTTACAGTCTCTGAGGTTGGCCGGGTGTAGGGGCAAGGGGAGTGTTTGCCCAGACCCTCCTATTAATGCATGTTGAACCGGAGAACATCTCGGTTAATAGTGGGAACACTTACAATAGTGTGCCAAATGTCGGGGGTTATTCTAAGTGAAATAACTTATGTGCAAGAAACAACAAATAGATGATGCCATTTAGGCTCCACAAATTACACCCACTATTGCTCCCTGCTTTTCACATGCCTCCCTTCACCCACCTATCCCCATCTCATGCCCCCCCCATGCCCATGATGCCAGCATTGTTACAAGGTGTTCCGGGTTCCCAGGGGCATAGCCAACGTGGTGGAACTTGTCCACTACGCATCTGCCAGGTGTGAGGCTGAGTGTGCACTCAGTCCCCCAAGTCACAACATTCGTGCATACAATGAGTGCGCAGGTTCCTTGAGGGCTCCAGCTATGAACAACCAACAGACCATCCCAGGAGACAGAGCTGACAACAAGCCTGACTTCACCTCTACATAGGATCTAAAATCTGCAGTCAGATTAACATCCACCAGGACGCCTTCACATCCACAAAGCAGCTCGCCCTCAAGATGTTAGCAAATTCAATGACCTCTTGAAGAATGTCAACTATGCCTCTGCAATCAATGGAACCTAGCACAACCTATTGCTATTTGGCAATGCTTGTCTGGCTGTTCAACCCAGGATTGAAAAGTCCCTGGCAGCATTTTGTTATTAGGGCAATAAATGCATTCCCTAGAAACGAAAACCTCTTCTGTCACTCTTCTAATTAATCTGATGGACTACCTGTGAACTGAAATGTTGCTATGGAATCTCATATATATGGTAACCTTAGACTTGCAAAAGGCCTCCGATATGGTCAACCACAATATATTATGTAAGAAACCACAAACTATCGGGATGGGTTATCTAGACTGGTTTAAGTCTACAGAACCTGAGCAATACGAAACAAATTGTCAATATCAACAACACAGAATCAAAACGCCTGCAGATAGCATGTGGGGTTCCCGAAGGCATTATTCTGGGTCCCTCATTGTTCCTATGTTATGTGAATGACATTCCCATCTGTGTCAAGTGTAAGCTTCGGTCATATGCAGATGATAGTACTCTGTTAGTGTTAGTTAAGACCCACAGGACATTGCTAATTTACTATCACTGCAACTAGAGTCCTACAGCAAATGGTTAGAGGACAACAAATTATCGTTACGCCTCTGGAAACGGAAACCATACTCTTTGGCATAAAAAAAGTAAACAGAAAAGAGCAAATAATTTTAATGTGAAGTGTAACAGGGAACCCATCACTTCAGTATCTTCAGTAAAATATCTGGGACTTCCTTTTGACCCAAGCATGTCAGGAGAATTGATAGGGAACAGTGTAGTAAAGAAAGCGAATGCCAGACAAAAGTTCCTCTACTGACACGCACAGTGCCTACCAAATGAGGCTCACAGAACTCTATGTCAAGCTCTTATACAATGTCATATAGATTACTCCTGCACTTAATGGTACTCTCCCTTATCATAAAAACTGAAAGATAGACTACAAATCATCCAGAACAAAATGGAGAGATTCATCCTGGATCTAGGTCCAACAGAGCATATAGGCCAGGATGAATTGCAACAAATGGATATGCTGAGTGTTGAAGACAGAGTAAAACAACTGAAGTTATGTCACATTTATAAAATTGTTCACAGTGCCCAGAATATCTTGCTGCCAAGTTTGTCAAGGCTGGGATCCAAAGTAATTATAGTATTAAGGGAAGGCAACACAACTTGGTAGTACCCACAATCAGTGGCCAGGCTTCAAACAAATTTTATTGTACAGCAATAAAGGAGTGGAACAGACTGCCTGCACATGTCAAAGCCAGTCATAGCATGAACCAGTTCAAGAAGAAAGCCAGAAAGTACCTAATGAGTGTAGCCACAGAAAGGGAGAAGCGTGATTTCTTGTATAGCTAACATACATGTATCTATTATTATGTGATCCTTATTCCTAGTATATTTCCTTTAATTGTAACTGCTGTTCAAATAGTTAACTTACCGGTTTTAAGTTTTAAAGTATAAATATTAAGTTATTACAAGGACCCCAATGGAAATAAGTCACTTTGTATGACTTTTTTTGGGTTATCCTAGGTAATCTACACTTATGTTGTTATGTATGATAATTTATGTAACTCTATTTATGTGTACCTGTACCTGAATAAACTTACTTACTGTAATACTGAGGGCGACAAACACCCGCCGGGGAAAAACCAACAACAGAATATCTGGTGCCTTCAAAATCAGAGCTCAAATTAGTAAAAAAATACTAGAGTGAAATTACTGCTGAAACACTCTGGTTTATAACCAGTGAGGATACCATTGCTCTTAAGCACAAGCCCTGAAGGACAAACATTCACCCAGGACTCCCAGTACCAACATCGGCCTCCCTGACATTGCAACAGGTGAAGAACAGGACGCTGATGTGTATAAAGCCGCCATGTCATAGCCACAGGGTTCACCAGGAGGTTTCACCGGTTTAAGGCCACAGCATTTAAAACAAATGCTCAATCCAGCACTTGGTGATGTTTCAGAGAGGTTGCCGTCTGACTCACCAAATTTTCCAATGTGTGCCTGGCTGGCAGTGTCCCAGAGGCCAATAGACCACTCTTCTTTGGTGCCTCACTCTGTGTCTTTCGGAAAAAGATGGAGGAATAAGGCCCATTGCAGTTGGCAACACTATTCGGCGCCTTGTTGCCAAGGCTGCAGTGAGAATGGTCAGTTAAAAAGCTGCTGCAGTGCTGAAACCAACACAGCTCGATTTTGATGTTCAACGAAGCTGTGAAACACCTGCCCATGCAGGACAAACTTGTCAGATGAAAAAGCTCTGATCAAATTTGACTTTGCCAACGCATTCAACTTAGTCAGAAGGGATGCTGCTCTCCAAGTAGTTTCCAAACACTTCCCTTACCTCTATCCTTTCATACAATCGTGCTATAGTGGGACTTCTAAACTACTGTTTGGGGACCATAAAATTGATTCGTGTGAGGGTGTGCAACAGGGAGACCTTCACGACTCTGGGGTTTTATGTCTGGTCATCAAGGAAGTCACAAAAACACTGTCCAGTGAGCTCAATATCTGGTTCTTGGATGATGGTACCCTGGCTGATACTACAGAATCTCTCATAGAAGACAGCCTATCTTGAAACCCACCAAATGCAAAATAGTTTCTACTAATCAACAGCAAACACTGGTCCGCATGATTTTTGGTATTTACTCTATGGTATCTTCTCGGTATATATATGGAAAATTGTGATTCACTGTTTTTTATTCATCTCTATCACATCAGGTTGTCAAGTTATACAGAAACGTTACTTTTCTCTTTTCGTATAACATAAGTAAATGAGAAAGTGATATATTACCAATTAAAATGCTTTCCTTATATTGAATTAAATGTTAAATCTAATATATTTTTCTTTATTTTCAGATTATTAATGTCTAGAGGCTGCATAAATTCACCAGACATATTTTGCTATGTCTGCGGGCAATTCACCCCTTCAGATTCCCGGAGCAACATTACTTCTTTATTGAAGTGCTGCTACTTTGCTTATTTTGGCTGCAAACTTGGAGACCAGGACACACCATTTGCACCACACAAAGCTTGCAAGAGTTGCATCAGTAAGCTCCAAATGTGGTCAGTTGGAAAACTTTTAAAAGTCTGCCCTTTGGAGTACCAATGGTATGGCGGGAGCAGATGAACCACCATGATGACTGCTACTTTTGTATGACTTAAGTAGCTGCATTCAACAAGAAGACTAAATATCGCATAATATACCCAAATATTCCTTCAGCAATGTTCCACACTCTGTAGATATTCTTGTACCTGTTCCACCTGAGACATGGCATTTTTCATGAGAGTCTGATACCAGTTATTCTAAGGAGATGGAAGTAGACTATGAACCACCAACAAATGACGATCCCAAACCCTTCAACCAAGTTGAGCTCATTGACTTGGTGAGAGACCTTAATTAACCTTCCAAAAGAAAGTGCACAGTTACTTGGCTCTAGACTGAAGGAGCACATGCTTCTATCTCCTGGAACAACATTCGCTTGGTACCGTCATCGTGAAGTGGAATTCACTCAGTTCTTTGACAAAGAGGAATCTTTAGTTTTCTGTTCAAATATTTCTGGCCTTATTGAACACATGGGGATGTCATACGAAGCAGATGTATGGAGACTTTCAATGAAACTTTTAAAATAAGTTTCGAGGCTTTACTTCTCTACAATGGCAACACAGCTGCATCTGTGCCAATTGGCCATAGTGTTCAAATGTCACAAACTTCAAGAAATATAAAGACACTAATAACTGCAATCAAGTACCAGAATCACAATATTCTCATTTGTGGTGATTTAAAAGTTATTGCTCTCCTACTAGGTCTTCAAGGCGGATACACCAAGTATCCCTGTTTTCTGTGTCTTTGGGATAGTAGGGCAGACAGCCAGCACTATGAACAAAAAGATTGGCCACCAAGAACCAGCTTCTTACACGGAAATCACAACGTGATAACTGTGCCACTAGTTGACCCCAAGAAAATTCTGCTGCCACCGCTCCACATCAAATTAGGGCTTATGAAATATTTAGTGAAGGCCTTGAACAAGAATGGAACTGCTTTCAAGTACCTGGAGTCAAAGTTTCCTCGTATAAGTAAAGGCAAGCTAAAGGCAGGAATCTTTGTTGACTCTCAGATTCGGGAATTGATGAAAGACAAGCATTTTGATGAAGCATTAGCAGGTGTCGAGGTGAATGCCTGGTTTTCATTCAAGCAGATTGTCCACAACTTCCTGGGAAACAGGCGCTTCCCCGAATATGAAAAAATGATCCAAGACATGATTTCAAGTTTCCAACATCTTGGGTCTAGAATGAGTGTAAAGATGCACTTTTTGCACTCACATCTTGACTATTTTCCCTACAATTGTGGGAACTACAGTGAGGAACAAGGAGAGCGGTGGTTCCATCAGGATATTTGCACCATGGAAACTCGATACCAGGGCAAATGGAATGTCAGCATGATGGTAGATTACTGCTGGTCATTGAAACGTAATGGTCTCGATGCACAGCACAAGCGAAAATCAAAACGGTCCTCCTTCCTTTGATTCAATATTTAGGCTAACCATTAGGAGCATATTATTTTTAATAAAATCATTTGATTTATTTCGAGTTGGAATTCATATATTTTTAAAAATAACAGAATGTGCTTTTCCATGATTACTTGCCTAATTTTAATAAAGTAACAATTTATTAAAAATTCACATTTTTTATTATCATTAATTTGTATTTTATTAAAAATCCTTACGTGATATAGCAAAATGGTTTAGATATTTACAATCAGCAGCCCAAGAATATGTAAGATCGAAACCATGAATAAAAATAAAAATTAAAAACATTCCAGCGAATAGTACTCTCCTTGGTACTCCTCTTGGGTCCAGTGGTATTGATCTGGATTTGGAAAAAAAATAATCATAGACCTTAGGACGATGGAAGGCAGAAAGTCATTGACTCACATGATATATTTTACCTACTCAACAGGTGCCTGTTCTTCCCAAAATTTACCTACCTTTCGAGATTCTCCCCAGCCTTCAGCAGTCCTAAACTTAAGGAATATGACTCTCTTCTAAAGACTGCCTGTCTCCAAGCTGTGAGCGCACATCATTCTGGGGACCTATTCCAAACAGTTCCCATTTCGGCAGTGTGAACACGCCTCGAACCTTGGACCCTCCGTATTGCAGTGGCTCTCCGCCTCGCTGCCCCAATTCACATGGAATATACGTGGCCTACGTGGACAAAACTGCTCCAAACCCAAGGGCTGGTATGCACGACACAATGAAGTCAACGACATCATAAAGAGGAGTCTTGCTACAGCTGGATGCCCAACTGAGAGAGAGCCCCGATACCTAGCATCCAACAATGCTCACAATCCCTTAAACTGCATCGATAGTTCACCATCTATCCTTGGAAGATTGGCAAGCCTTTAGAATGGGACTATACCTACATGTCGATGCTGGCTGACACCTACATCCGTCATAGTGTTCGGCAACAGGGAGGTGCTGAAGTCCACAGGGAGGAGAAAAAGATCAGCAAGAACAGAAACAGGCCATCAGTATCAATTTCTCACAGTGGGATTGGATACCCTGGGATCATTGTTGAAAAGGACCACACGTTTCCTCAAGGAACTGGGTTCCAGATACGCTGACGCCACAGGAACACAAAGGCGGCCAGTTTCATGTTTCAGCACCTCAACATAGCCATCCAGAGGGAAAATGCTTCCTGCATAATGGGCTTGCATCTAGCTTCAGAGGAGCTTGAGGAGATTTGTGGTATTTTTTACTGGTAGAACATCAACTGTACAGTAACAAGGTAACACTGCACTTATCTTCATCGCTGGGTCAACCTTCCGCAGCTGCATCCAGAAGGTTCCCTCGATGGGACCCAGTATTCCACCACCACAGAGCGTATACCCATATATTCAGTCAGTGATAACTGAATATTACTTACGGGGTTGGACTAAAAAGTCCACGCATTACCGCCGTCAATAGATCAATTTTGATGCCCCTGCCTCACAAGAACTGCGCAGTCCCCTGACCGATAAGAACATCAAAACCTACCTTGCTCGTTGTAACGTGAGCAATAGTGTTGACTCCACCATATACGGCGAGAAATGCTGTCTTGATTGTAGAACGTCGCTGATGAGTCACCGCCTTGTTCGATGAAGTACACTCGCGATTGTCTCTCTACATTTGTCTTTTAGCATTATTAAGAAGCTGCGCAATCTTCTCTGTAAGGTACCTCTATTTTATGATTAATTATCACTAAACGCACTGGAACAGAGTTCTTATCCGATTTCCTGGCGTTAGTGGAGATTGATAAGAGATCGGATGCGCACGACGAATGTTCCTTTGTTAGGTCAAATCACGCGCCACAAACCTTCCCTTTTGTTCCTTAACCCTTTCAGGGTCCAAGGACATTTTTGGAAGGGGTGTGCCAGTGTCCAAGAATTTTCCACCAAAAAAATTGCTTATTTTTTGTTATGAAATGGTAGAGAATCTTTTTCTGAAGGTAATAAAATAAAAAGTACGAAATTTGATTGAAAATTGACGAAATTATGCTCTCGCGAATTTTGATGTGTCGGTGATATTTACGCATCAGCAATTTTGCCGAATTTGACTCTCATTTTAGGCCAATTTCATTATTCCAGTCGACCAAATTCTTAGTTGTTTCACTAGTGTTACTTCTATTCTATCGATTGAGCACAAGAAATCCCTCAGTCAACTGTTTCAACTACAAAATAAAGTGATTGGAAATTTGTATTTTAGCCAATTTTACTCAAAGTTCAAAATATTCCAATTTCAAAATAGGGTGCAGAATAAACAATGCAGGGATTCCTGGCACTAAACTAACATTTCCTATGTTTATAAGTTATGTTTTAAGTCTTTACAAATGAATTCCATTTTTATTTTTTATTCACATAATGAATTTTTATTCAAACAAAAAAATTGAAGATTTACTGTTATGCAATATTGTAATATTTGTACAAATAATATCACCACATTTGTGAATGTATATTAGACCCACCAGCTGGCGCGTATTAGACGTGTGAGGTCATTTGTTTACTCTTCAACATCGGCAAAAATTAACATTTCCGCTACTTTGAGCTCAGTTTCAAGCCATTTCCAATACTAAAACCAATCAAAATCATCTATATATCTATAACATATCTTCCATTCTCTCAAATGAGACCAAGAAATCGCAAATACAACTATACAAATTATACAAAAAAACACTGCAAATTCGCTGTTTTAATCGAAAATTACGGTTTCACTTTTTTCTCTCATTATGAACTGTGTGCTGCAGGATTTGTTTGCACACAGGATGTGGTGCACACCTAACACATATATATATTCTCTCATATCTAAGCCCAAATTTACCGCTCAAAGCTTATCTGAGTGAGCTGAGCTCATGACGTATACCTACGGTTTGGACCCAGAACTCAAAGCACGGACTATGGCACGGACCCTGAAAGGGTTACATCAATCTAATGCCCTCCTGCGCTCCTGGCCTCAGTTTGCTCGGTATCGCTGACCTAAGCACAGTTCCTCACTTGCTAAACACTGCAACAGTTTGCAATTCAAATGCTTGTGTTCTTTAATATTTAGATCACAGAGAGCAAATGATAGTGTTTTCAAGTGTAGAAAGTGAAACAGTTGTTTTCTTTAAATTTCCTGCTACGGCAAAGAGTGTCAATTTCTCTCTATAGTCTATCACTCACATACACTACCAATAACCTCAAGAGGCTTGGTATACGTGCCTCAGTGACATTTGGGTACAAACATTTGTTACTAATTAAACTGTTGACCAGGAAGCCAGATGCCGTCTGGCCCTTTCTAAGGGCTGGGCCCTTGAAAGGCTGAGAG